>CAUYRH010044124.1:0-36221 GCA_963574655.1 Perodicticus potto
TGCAACCAAAAAATGGCCGGGCGTTGTGGCGGGCGCCTGTAGTCCCAGCTACTTGGGAGGCAGAGGCAGGAGACTCACTTGAGCCCAGGAATTGGAGGTTGCTGTGAGCTGTGATGCCAGAGCACTCTATCCAGGTGACAGCTCGAGGCTCTGTTTCAAAAAAAAAAAAAAAAAAAAAATTCTCCCTTTACTTCTCACACAACAAAGATTAGTGTTTAACAGCATGAACACTGGAACAAGCTACCTCAATTCAAACAATTCCAACGATTTCCTGCCTGGAGGACCTTGGGCAAGTTATTCGACTGTGACAGTTTCACTCATCTGACACATGGATAATAGTGCCTAAATCATAGGGTTGTAAAAGCACTAAATTAATTAGTACATGTAAACTGCTTAGAATAGTTCATAACACAAAGCAAATACTCATTAAGTTTAGCGATTAATCTTCTTTCAATTTGCTAACTTAAATTTCCTAAAACCAGTCAGATCTCTTTTTACTTAATTCTGAATACAAACAAGAATTCCTATACTCTCATGGTTCATTTAGTGTAAAACCTTATATATCAGATTCTGAAAGTGTCTCCCACAACATTAACTTTTATTTTTACCTATCTTTCATATTTTTGGATGCTCTGAACTATTTTTAATTGCTATCACTCACATTCAATGCAACACTGAGAATACTTTGCTCAGAAATCTATAACATCCCTGAATCCAACCATACCAAACACCAGCAGAAAACAGAGAAAAGTTATTAACAATATTTTTTAGTACCTGGAGTCACACTATGTATTCAAGCTAGTATTGCATTAATCTTCTACTCCTGGAAGCCTGGGCTATATTTTATTTATTCCCAACCACAAGTCTGCGCTTATGTTCTTTTTTCACTTAATTTGACTTGCAGCATTAACTATACTCAAAGTCTATCTTTGGGGAAGCTTTAAAACATTTATCAAATCTCTTCCCAGCTCACTGAATCACCTTCCCTTAAATTTTAAAATAACTTTAATACAAAGTTGTAAAATGTGTATTAGAATTTAAATTTTCCACATGAAAGCCAGATTTTAAAATAGTTAATCCAGCTATGTTCTTATTTCTTAACCAAAACCTATGTTCCTGGAAAGTATTCATATTTTCTCTGAATCTCTCCAAATAGAAATTAAATTATTAGTTCCTAATGTGAATGAAATGGGTACTTACAGATTCTACTCTAATCCCTATTTTATCAAAATGTATAGCTCAGAATTAATGATCTATCATTAGGTCTTTCATTTACCTAACCCCTCAGTTATTAAAAAAAAAAATTAACAAATGCCTATTCACTATATGTTATATATCACAAAGCAAAGCAGAGTGAAAAAGCCATTTTTGAGGATTATAATAGAGGTAGAAAAAGCTGAAGCAACAAATGTATGTATCATATCTCACTTTTCTGTGGTAACATCAGTAAGTGGAACTGATATTAAGAGAAGAGAAAGGCTGGAGTGGTGAATAATGAAGAAAATTTCATGGAAAGTTTCATAACTTTCTAGCTCAAATATAAAGAATGAGTTGTAGAGACCTACTGCACAACAATGTGAATAAAGTTAACCTTACTAAACTATAAACTTAAAAATGAGAAAGATGGGGCAGTGCCTGTGGCTCAGTGAGTAGGGCACTGCCCCTATATACCAAGGTTGCCCCCAGCCAAACTGCAACAAAAAAACAGCGAGGCATTGTGGCTGGCGCCTGTAATCCCAGCTACTCTGGAGGCTGAGGCAAGAGAATCGCTTAAGCTCAAGAGCTGAAGGTTGCTGTGAGCTATGACACCACAACACTTTACTGAGGGTGACAAAGTGAGACTCTGTCTCTTAAAAAAAAAAGAGAAGATGGTTAAATTTTTTGCTGTTTTTGAAACACAATTCAAAAATAAGTGAAGAGAGGGAGAGAGGGAAAATATATCTTATCTGGGCAAGTGAAGTGCACACAAAAGAAATGGACAATGATCATTTGAATGGAAGATACTGAGAAACCTAGATCAAACAGAATGTTTGGGGAAACAGAAGATTATTAAACTCTAGTAAGAGTTTGGGGAAACAGAAGATTATTAATGCTATAGGATCATATTGTGGGGATCAAAGGGAGAAAGAATTTAAATTACATTTAGGAAGCAACAGAATAATCATAGTCTTATCTCGTCCAGCTAGTGATAACAGCAAACATATGCTTCAGATTGAATAGACTTTATCATTTCCAAATAGGAATCACTGCAATCTCAGTATGGAAGAATACTGATGGACCCTGGTGTGAGAACAAAGTGTGAATATGCAAACAATCTGTAAGGTATTTCAGAGAAAACAAAAAAACAAAAACTATGAAGAGAAGACTGTTACAATGTAATAAATAATGAAAGCTGAGGAAAGAGAACAGAATTCATGATTTGGGGAAGTTCATAATTTCTCATCAGACATTCTGAGAAAGAAGGAAATAGATTATCTCATCAGTGTTTCCAGGTCGTCAAGTAAAATATTCAACTGGATCATAGGGTGAAGGTGTTAGACATATCAATATGGATTCAGCAGCATAAATACAAGGGAGGAAAAAAATCTTAAAAATTGAGAATAGATGAACCTTTTTAAGAATGAAGACTGAAAAAGCAGAAAACAGGTCCTAGGAGGACACTCCTAAAAATGCAAGAGAATGAACCAAAATGCACTTATGAAAGTAATACTTCCTGAGTATCTTCTATGCAGAGAGCATTGATCCAGTTATGGAAAAAGGGAAATGGAAAGACAGACAATACATGAATGAGCACTTGGGGAAGGAGAGGAAAGCCCAGCAAGTGTTGTATCACATCAATGGAGGTAGGTTTGGGAATAATGCACACCACTGTAGGATATGGACTGAATCCACAAGCTTAGGTGGAAGATCAGGTTTTGGTATCTGAATGCCTTCAGAGTTAAATGAAATTGGGGGCAAAGAAGAAGTCTGAGATATTTTACACCAGAGGAAAGAAAATGGAAGATAAAAAGAATCAACATGAAAAGACTCAAATTAATTTTTTTTCAGACTTTTGAATGCCTGAAAACAAAAAAAAGTACGTAAGGTATTGATAGTGCTAGGGAAAGAAGTCATTGGATCCTCAGTACCATACTGGTTAGCAAAGAGAACCCTTACCAATGTAAAATAACAAAAAGAGAACATGAGCATGTGTGCTGAAGGGAAGTGATATTTGGGGATTGGGAGGTATGATTTCAGATACCTAACACATATAAAACTATCACTCCCAAAGGTCTAAGAGGACTATTTTTTGATACTGTATTAACTTACCTGGATGACTTTGACATGACAATTCACTTTCTATTATCCACGGTTCCTCCCCCTGCTCCAACTTAATGATCACATTTGGTTTGGTAATATCATACCCTGTTAATGACAGACAAGGAGAAGGACCATTTGGTTGGCTTAAGTATCTCTGAAGATGCTGCTGCTTCAGAGGCTACATAATAAAGTGCTCCATTTTTTTAACCTTACCAAAATTAGAATCTTTCAATGAAGTAAAGATAAACACTATACCTAGTGTCCCAAATAAATGGTCTTACCATTCATTTCTTCAAACTCAAGGATAAAGTCATTAAATTGAAAGCATTTAGAAAGCAAGCTGTCCTTACCTACAGAAACTAGATTGCTGTAGTTCTCCAACATCACATCCCTGTATGTTATTTTTTCATCAGGGTCCAGCTGCTGCCACTCCTCCTGGGTGAAGTCCACAGCCACATCCTTGAATGACACTGGTCCCTATAATGGCACCATGATTGGAAGTGAATAACGCAGAAAAGGCACATGAGGACAAGATCTTACCAAGCTCATTGATAAAGTTAACCATGAACACTGTATACCATTTTACTGATTGTGGAAGGAAAACAAGCCGTATTGGAAACACATTTCCTTTGAGTTCTTTAATATATCAAAAACAAAGAAAACAAAACAAAACACAATTGGAGTTTCTGTTTTGTAACAGAATTGAGTTTAGACAGACATAAGATGAGTAAAATACCATTCTCTTAAAAAGCTGATCGGCTGACAAGGAGATACACATGGAAATAAACATGCCAGTACCATATTTTGCCATGTGTAAGTGCTCCTGTATATAATAAGCACCCACATTTTTTGGCCCAAACTTTCAGGAAAATGTCCCTCAAGAAAATGGCTGGCCCTCAGACAGAAGAAATGTACCTGGGGAGGGCTAACACTCCCCTGGTAAACGTGCAGATTGCACCACCCTCCAGTAGCTGCCCACTCAGTGAAGGCTGCCCCTTTTCTCTCTTCAGGGCATCCTTCCCTCCTGCCATGTCAGAGGCCATAGCTGAGACGGCTATGTGTGTACTTGGCAGAGCAGGGGCTTCTGAGGCCACTTGGCCTGTGGACAGACAGGTAGGTCCATGGGGCCAGTGCAGGGCTGCTGGTCCCCTCCATGCAGCCAGGCTTCAGGCCTTGGACCTCAGCCCTCACACCACATAAGCACTGCCCCCTCCCCATGATCACAGCATTCAGTGGAAGCCACACCAGTCCACTCTCACTAGATCCTGGATCCTCTAGGACTGTACCTACATGTACCAGGCAGACCCAGGTGGCAGAGTGTGCAAGCCTGGAGATCTGCTGGGCTTCTCCACTTCTTAGCAATACTACACAGGTATAATGTGCATCCTTATTTTTCCCTCAATAATTTTTGGGGAAAAGCTTTATATATAGCAAAACATGGTTTAAGTGTTTTACTCCTTATCACTTCCTTCAGGCTCCTTTGCTATTAGTCCTTCCCATTCTCCCGGATCTCTTCAAGTTGGAGCACCCACCACTCAGTCCCTGATCTCTCTCTTCTTCCCAACCCACTGCTCTGGCTCTCACTCTCACTCAGTTTCGGCTCTTTGAGCCTTTGGCTCTTTTATGCTCACAGCCAGCAGCCTTCAGTTACCAGCATGGCTAAGTTTTTTACTTCCTTCAAGTTTTATCCCAAGCATCTCATTCTTGCAATAATAAATATTGACTGAATGAATGAACACCCAAAGATATCACTAGATATCACTAGAGTGCTGTAGACAAGGTAAAGAATGGTTTAAGAAAAAAGTATCAGGGCAGTGCCTGTGGCTCAGCAAGTAGGGCACCAGCCCCATATACCGAGGGTGGCGAGTTCAAACCCAGCCCCAGCCAAATTGCAAAACAAAAAAATAGCTGGGCACCCATAGTCCCAGCTACTTGGGAGGCTGAGGCAAGAGAATCGCTTAAGCCCAGGAGTTGGAGGTTGCTGTGAACTGTGTGACGCCTCGGCACTCTACCAAGGGTGATAAAGTGTGAGACTCTGTCTCTACAAAAAAAAAAAAAAAAGAAAGAAAGAAAGAAAGAAAGAAAAGAAAAGGGAATCAAGAATTTTTTTTTTTTTTTTTTGAGACAGAGTCTTACTTTGTCATCCTTCGTAGGGTGCCTTGGCATCATAGCTCAAAGCAACCTCAAACTCCTGGGCTTAAGTGATTCTCTTGCCTCAGTCTCCTGAGTAGCTGGGAATACAGGCACCTGCCACAATGCTCAGCTAATTTTAGAGACAGGGTCTTGTTCTTGCTCAGGCTGGTCTCAAACTCCTGAGCTCAGGCAATCCATCCACCGCGGCCTCACAGGGTGCTAGGATTATTACATGAGCCACTGTGCCTGGCCAAGGTAATCAAATTATTTTAAGTTTATGCTATCAGATTAGGCTTCACAGACTCAAGTCAACTTGAAGTCTTTAAAGATGAATTATGTATTTGACAGAATTAAGGGAGTAGGAGAGAATATGATGAGGTATAAAAAGTACCAATGCCAAAAACTGAAGTGGCACCAATATTTAAGAGGTTGGTGCAGAAAAATGGGCCAAAGAGACCTAAGGCACATTTTTCAGGACAGCTTTTTGACAATAAGGGTGAATTCTAATTCAAGAGAATAAATCAAACATACACAGTTGATTTCCTGTCTCAAAAACAAACAAAAACCCCCAAAATTCTAATTAAAAGATGTAGAAAAGTAGAAAATGTTTTCAGAAGAGCACTGAACATGGAAGTTCCCAACAGCAGGAATTTCTCAAAGGAAATTCTTGAAATACAGAGAAGAGTAGAAGACAAAGAAATCAGAGCTTGGAACACAACTTTATACAGAGGCAGATGTGCTGCAGCAAAGGCAAACAGCAGAATCTCTGACAGAGACCTTGAAACCCACTCAAAGGGCCTAGGGTTCCTGTGGAAGTAGAGTGATAGGTAACAGAGGAATGAGACACAGGATGATCTGAGCAGCTGGGATGGGGACCTGTGGTAAGCACACACAGCAGCCAGAGACACAGCACATTACACAACACTTCAGACCTTCATAATTATGGAGAATATGCACCCATTATCCAAACAGAAAATTTCTGTCTGGGACAAATGATAAACCAGATGGGATACCAGGAAGATAGGTGTAATCCAAGACTGCCACACCAGCCAGGACATACTGCACATATTTAACACTATTCTTATTGGGCATGGACTTTTCCCCCAGAGCAGTGAGGGTGTTTTTGTTGTTGCTGTTTTTGAAACAGAGTCTTACTATGTCACCGTTGGCAAAGGGTCGTGGCATGACAGCTCACAGCAACCTCAAATTGTCGGGCTTAAGCGATTCTCTTGCCTCAGCCTCCCAAGTAGCTGGGACTACAGGAGCCTGCCACAATGCCTGGATATTTTTTTGTTGCAGTTGTTATTGTTGTTTAGCTGGTGGGGCTGGGTTCAAACCTGTCAGCCTCAGGGTATGTGGCTGGCGCCGTAACCACGGTGCTATGGGAGCCAAGCCCAAAGCAGTATTTTTCAACTTTTATCTCATGACACACTTAAACCTATAGTTAAACTTCCGCAGCACACTTAAATTATGTTGACCAAAAAAGAGTAAAAAAAGAATATACTTATTGTGCTTTGAACTTCTTCCAAAAATAATTTAATTAATGATCTTTAAAATTTTTCATAGCATGCCAGTTGAAAATCACTGCCCTAAAGGCAACTCTTAGAAAACTACTCTCAAAGTAATTTAAGCAAATTAACCTTACCTACTAATTCACCACCTTTGCAAAATGAAGTGACGCCTATCTAATTACATAGCCCTCCCTATTTACTCATAGACTCTACAACCACCCTCTCATAAAGAAAAGTTAAACAGTATCATTAGTTAGGTATACTCACATGAATTAATACAGAAAATCAAGAATGACTATTTGAGGAAAACAGCATAAATAAAAGATAAACATCAAGATGAATAACTCAATACTGACTGAACAAAATTCATAAAGGAAACGAAACTTAAAACTTTTTTTTTTATTTTGGGGGATTCAGTGAGGGTACAAAGAACCAGGTTACACTGACTGAATAGGTTAGGGAAAGCCCCTCTTATAATTATGTACCACCCCCAAGAGGTGTGTCACACACCACGATCCCCCAACCCCCTCCCTCCTTCCCTCTCTCCATTCCCCCAACCCCTACCCATGTACTAGGATCAATTGTCCTCATACCAGCACTGAGTACATTGGATTCTTGCTTCTCCATTCTTGTGAAGCTTTACTAAGAAGAATGCATTCCACCTCTATCCAGGTTAATACAAAAGATGTAAAGTCACCATCTTTCTTAGTGGCTGAATAGCATTCCATGGCATACATATACCACAGCTTGTTAATCCATTCCTGGATTGGTAGGCATTTAGGTTGTTTCCACAATTTGGCAACTGTAAATTGAGCTGCTATAAACAGTCTACTGCAAATGTCCTTATGATAAAAGGATTTTTTTTCTTCTGGATAGATGCCCAGTAATGGGACTGCAGGACCAAATGGGAGGTCTAGTTTGAGTTCTTTGAGGATTCTCCATACTTCCTTCCAAAAAGGTTATATTAGTTTGCATTCCCACCAGCAGAGTAAAAGTGTTCCCTTCTTTCCACATCCATACCAGCACCTGCTGCTTTGAGATTCTGCGATGTTGCTTTGAGATTTTGTGATGTAGGCCATTCTCACTAGGGTTAGGTGATATTGCAGGGTGGTTTTGATCTGCATTTCTCTGATAATTAGGGACAATAAGCATTTTTTCATATGTTTGTTAGCCATTCTTCTGTCTTCTTTAGAGATGCTCTATTCATCTCTCTTGCCCATTGATATGAGGGATTGTTGGCTCTTTTTATGTTGCTTACTTTGAGTTCTCTATAGATCCTAGATATCAAGCTTTTGTCCAATTCATAATATGCAAATATCATTTCCCATTCTGATGGCTGTCTACTTGCTTTGATTGCTGTCTCCTTAGCTGTACAGAAGCTATTCAGTTTAATTAAATCCCATTTGTTTTTGTTGTTGTTGCAATTGCCACTGAAGTCTTCTTCATAAAGTCCTTCCCCAGGCCAATACCTTCAAAGAACTTAAGACTTTTTTCTACTGATCAATATTTTTTAATAAATTAAGCAGGATATTGCTTCCATCAAATGAGAATATTCTACTAAGAAACAGCCATTGGAGAATACTTAGAAATTAAAGACTAGACAGTTGGTATTTCTTTTTAGAAGGCTCAGGAAGTTTGATTAGCAAATGGAACACTGAATATACATAATTTAGAAAATCTCTTGGAAAATAAGAAATGGAAATGATGAAAGCAAATTTGGAATATAAAAGTCAGATCCAACAGATTCAACATTTTCAGAAAGAGAGAACACAGAGGATGGACAAAAAGAAATAATCTCAGACAGAACAGAAAATGACACATGAACAATAACATAAACCTTCACATCAAAAGGGGTTATCTAATCCGCAAACAAGAAAATACTGGAGAGGGCTCGGCACCCATAGCACAGTGGTTATGGCGACAGCCACATACACCAAGGCTGGTGGGTTCGAACCCGGGCTAGCTAAGCAACAATGACAACTGTGACAGAAAAATAGCCCCATGAAGACACAGCAATAGAAGCTACACAGAATGAAATAGAAGAGTAAAAAAGGATTACGAGAAAATGAAGAACAGCAGTGAGCCATGGAATAATTTTAAGCAACCTAATATACAAGTAACAAGAATCAATAAAAGAAGCCAAGGAGAAGAGGAAAGGGTATTTGAAGAAATAATGATCAAAATTTCCCCAAAGTTGATGAACCTAATATCCAAAAAGTTCAACAATCCCCAAGCATAAAAACATAAAGAAAATGGTATCACAATCAATTGCCTCTAACTAGTACACTTCACCCTTGAACTCCTGGGTTTAAATGATCCTCCTGAGAGTAGCTAGGACTACAGGAGTAAGCTCTCACACCCAGCTACCATCCAGACTGGTCTCAAACTCCTGGCCTCAAATGATACACCTGCCTCAGCCTTCTTACATGCTGGGATTTCAGGGACTAGGCTATGAACTACTATTAAAAGACTCAAGGGCATGGTGGCTCACTCTGGGAGGCTCAGGCAGGTAGACTGCTTGTGTTTAGAAGTTTAAGACCAGCCTAAGCAGGAGCAAGATCCCATCTCTACTAAAAATAGAAAAGCTAGCCGGGCATAGTGGCACACATCTCCAGCTACTCAGGAGGCTGAGGCAAGAGGATTGATTGCTCGAGCCCAAGAGTTTGAAGTTTCTGTGAGCTATGAGAACGCCTCAGCACTCTACCCAGGGTGACAGAATGAGACTGTTTAAAAAAAAAAAAAAAAAGACTTATCAACCCAACTATAGCACGTGAACTATACTTATATTCTGATAAAAAGAACATACCAAAAAATGTTTAGATAACTGTGAAACTTCAAACACCACATATTATATACACATATTAAGAAAAATGGATGGCTTAGCACTTGTGGCTCAACGGGCTAAAGTGCCAGCCACGTACACCTGAGCTGGTGGGTTTGAATCCAGCCCGGGCCCGCCAAACAACAATGACAGCTGCAACCAAAAAATGGCTGGGCATTCGGGTGCCTGTAGTCCCAGCTACTTGTGAGGCAGAGGCAAGAGACTTGCTTGAGCCCAGGAATTGGAGGTTGCTGTGAGTTGTGATGCCACAGCACTCTATCCAGGGTGACAGCTTAAGGCTCTGTCTCAAAGAAAAAAAAAAAAAAGAAAGAAAGAAAAATGGCATTGTCAGTTATCTCCATGACCTTTTTTTTTTTTTTTTTTTTTTTTTTTAGACAGTCTCACTATGTCACCCTTTATAATACTGCTGTGGCATAACAGCTCAGAGCAACCACAAACTCTTGGGCTAAAGCAGTTCTCTTGCCTCAGCCTCCCAAGTAGCTGGGACTACAGGTGTCAGCCACAATGCCTAGCTATTTTTTTCTTTTTTACAGTTATCATGTTTAGCTGGCCCAAGCTGGGTTCAAATCCACCAGCCCGGGTGTATGTGGCTGGCACCATAACCACTATGCTACATGCGCCAAGCCCTCCATGCCCTTTTTAATAGACTCCTCATTAGTTAAAGACAAATACAGAAATACTTACAGATGAATGTTTTTAAAAACCAAGAAAAGGAAGACTCCATGAAGAAAATAGCAGCTTGGAAGTTAACAGATGTCAAAGGCAAAGGCAAGGTCATGTAAGGTAAGGACTAGAAAATGCCCACTGGAATTATAATTAAATCCCTGGTAATCTGCACTGACAGATTCAGGAAAGTGATAAGGACAAAATAAAACCACTGAGAACTGAAATATTTCAAAGACCATAATGTAGAATTAAAGGGTAAAAATGGAAATATGTCTACTCTGATCACAACTATTTTGGTTCTTGGGAAAATTATATGCATCAAGTTCTCCTTGGGCAACAGGCCTTCTGCTTACATAAGCAACAAGTATAAGCCAGGAGTTGCAATAATTTAATAGTTGTTATCAGGAAAGCTATCCCCAATTATATTAACTTTAACAAAGATACTTTTTGATATTCTAGGAAATCCTTAAAACCCACAAATAACAAAAATGGTTTCTCCTTAAAGTCAATGCAAATGACGGAATGGACAGTATTCTCCTTTTTTCTATGACTGTCAAGAACAATGAGTCTAGCTGGGCACAACAGCTCACAAAGTGTAATCATAACACTCTGGGAGGCTGAGGCAGGTAGATTGCTTGAGCTCATGAGTTCAAGACCAGCCTGAGCAAAAGTGAGACCCTGTCTCTACTAAAAATAGAAAAACTGAGGCAAGAGGACTGCTTGAGCCAAAGAGTTTGAGGTTGCTGTGAGCTATGACACCACAGCACTCTACCCAGGGTGACAGCTTGAGACTCTTTCTAAAAAAAAAAAAAAAAAAAAAAAAAGAACACTGAGTCTTGTTCTCTACATTTGCAGCTCAAATTCAATAGCTCTGAAGTATCCTAGTACCTGCACAAATGAACCTGACAAAAGATTCTTGGTGCTGATCTGCTTCTCTTTTATTTTACGTGATAATGTCTCTTGACTATTTCTACAGGCCCATTTTAAAGCATGGGACTCTATAAACTTCCTAAAATGCATAACAAAATGGGGAACACATACACAAACAGGGAAACTCACCTGTGATTTGTTCATTTTCTGCTGTGTTTAGAAATGTGTAGAGACTATTGATGATGGACCTAGGGGAGAAGCAGGTAATTGAAGTCATGAGTCCTTCTGCCTGCACAAGCAGGAATCTCTTGCGTAAGAACCACCAACGAAGGCTAGATAAAATAACATACACTCACCAGGAGCTAATATAGCAAAACGGAGGAAACACACACTGAACCTTTGTGACTCCAACATGATCAAGTAGTAATCAGGTTAGACTCTCTTGGGTGAATATAAACGTTGACTTGACTCCTTTTACAAATAGCTTGCTGCCATCAAACACAATGTGAAAATAAAAATTTTCATTAAACTGCTCAATATTTTCTTATTGTCTCTTTAAATTATTCAAAATCAAAGAAGCCACAGGAATTGAAAATCTGATTCTTAAAAATGGGATTAATGTGTATAAAGTGTAGTTACCTGACTAAACCTGTTTACAGCTGCAGATAATCTTTTTTAAGACATCTGGGACAGGGAGGACAGAAGATTGGCCTGGGAGAGTAATCTCCTGAATTCCACCATGAGCAATCCTATCCACAAAGCCAGTGACCATGGTCAAGTCACCTATCTGCTAAGGCCCAATCTCTTCCTCTAGCAACTGTGCCAGCAAGAGAGAATCCTTGCAGACTTCCCCTGCAATACATTCGTTATACGATTTCACAGGGGTAGACCTGAGCAAAAACAAGAGATGCGGATAGACTTTTAGTAGAAACACGTTTGCAGTCTGGTGCGGTGAGAAAGGAAGGGGTGTTAGGGGTGCGGAGGAAAAAAGTGGAGCGAAAACGCCCCCAGCTGAGGCCAGTGACACGCCCCTCTCCACGGTGAACACCGTCTCCACTGATCTTGCCTTAGAGAGCCTACTCCGGTGCAGCCAGCCCCTACCCTCAAACCCAACCATTCGTCTCTCCTGGAAGCCGTGGAAAGAAACCTGCCCCTGCCCACACGCTCGAGTCCTCGGCAAGCTATCACTTTACCCATGCTCTGCTCACTCCGAGTCCGCGAACTCCCGACCTACTCCGTCCAAGACCCAGCGGCCTCTGCCCCACGGCTCCCGAGAGGTCGGGGCAGAGAGCTGATCTCGCCAGCGCGCTTCTGCTCCCAAGGTCTCCTCCTTCCCGCCTCACCAAGGCCTATTTCTGAGGACCCGGGTCTGGTCCTACAGCACAAATTCAGATGGGGCGTCCCTCCTGGTACTTAAAACTGCCTTCCTTGGGACTCACCGTCCCGCGGAGCTTCGGCCGAGCAGTCTAGGATGCAGACAGGCTGGTCCCGGGTCCCGCCGCCCCTTCGCCGCCGCTGCCACAGCCCGCCCGACCTCTCGAAGGTCCCCGCTTGAGCTTCCGCAAAGCCTCGCGACCGCCTGGTTGTCCCCCCAGCCGGTCGGCGCTCAGCCTCGTAGGTTCCACGATCTTGCCCACCAGAGGCCAAAGCCTGGCAAGAAGGGCAATCCGCAACCTGGAAAAGCGCCGGAAGAGAGGGCAGAGTGCTGCGATACACATGCGTGAACACGCACACAGGGTAAGACACACTTACGCAGGAGAGCACCGGAAGTCTGACTCCCAGGGCCCGCCTCCGGCCCCAAGACCCTTACCAGGACTCTATTTCCCATAAGTCTACGCGCCACACAGTTTAGAGACGATCTAAAAAGTCTCTACTTCGTCTGGCTGTTAAAAAGCTCTGTTCTATGAGGATTGGCAGCCTGGAACTCCGTACTAGGAGTTCAATTTCTCATTTGTCGCCACTCCCTTTTAGGGTCGAGCGGCTAGCGGCTGAGCTTGCACCGGGGAACCCAACTCCTTTCCCAGTCTAAGACCACTTCGGTTAGAACTGACATTGGAAAAGATGTGTCTTGTTCACTGAACTAAAATCCTACACGTTTCCAAGGAAGAAAAATAAAATAGAAATCGTAGCTTGTCTGGATCACACAACTAATGCATAAACATGTTTCTGGCCAACCGGGTTCATTGCCAATTGCCAAGAGGAAGTCAATACACTGAGACGGCAGGGGTCACACCTGAGAAGAGTCTAATATCACAGGCCCCATGCTAGCAGTTGGAAGTTCTCAAATCAAGCTCCCCCAAAATTTGGAAAAAGGGGTTTTTAAAGATAGTTCGGCAGGCCAACGGCTAGGCAATTTAGTCTGGTAATGGGATGGGTTCCTAGTGGAACCACCGGGGCGTAGAAATTGTCTTCTTTGATGAGTCAATTCTAGGAAGGGCATCCCAATACCAGTCCACTGGTTTAGGTGGATCAACCGTTCCACCAGAAGCAGGACCTGGGAGGTATCTTACAAACTAGGCTTAGCTTTCATCATGAGGGTAATGTTATAAGAGGAATGAAGAAAGCTAGGAATCTTTATGGTCATCAGTTATATGACTCATGAGTAGTAAGCAATTACAGGAAAGCAACATACACACACATATATATCTACACACATGTATTAATATATATATGTATATGTACATAAAATATATTTTTTCCCTACCGCACTTCCCACTTTGTGACCTTTTATTAATTTCACAAAGGGTGGTTTCAATCCTACCCCCTGCCTCCGGAGCTTCATCTAACCTCGTTCTTGAGGTGTGGGCCAATGAGATGGAAAAGGTCAGATCACACATTTGGCTTTTCCTGCTAACAAAGGACATAATTGGGATTGAGCAAAGATAAGAGGAATGAAACCATTTTGCAGTTGTCTTCAACTATTCAAGGGTGGGGAGTTGCAGACCTAAGGTTTGCATGACAACATTACTGCTTTCATTTACACCCTTAGTACAGTGCTCAAATAAACAGCAGACTATAAGATAGATAAGGAGCCCTGTTATATGTTGTGAGAGTCCCAGCTTTAGGAGTTCCTGCAGAATTGATCTGAAGTCCTGGAGAATCCAAAGGCTTCAACCCCCCAAACGAATCAGGCATGGGGTCACTAGTAGAAAGTTGCCATAGCCACATAGCTTGTTGGGAAAATTTTTTCTATTTGGGTTTCCACTTTTCCTGAGGTATTTGTTTGTTTATTTATTTATTTACTGTAGAGAAAGAGTGTCACTTTGTTGCAATGGCATCATAGCTCACAGCAACCTCCAACTCCTAGGCTTAGGCTATTCTCTTGCCTCAGCCTCTGGAGTAGCTGGGACTACAGGCGCAGCCAGAACGCCCAGCTATTTTTTTGTTGCGGTTTGGCCGGGACCGAGTTTGAACCCGCCACCCTCGGTATATGGGACCCGCGCCCTACTCACTGGGCCACAGGTTTTGCCTGCTGAGGTATTTATATAGACACAGCAAGTAGTGTTTAACACTGCACAGACTCCCCCTTGTTTAGGAAACTGGAAATCTAGCGCTGTCTGAAAGTTGAAGGATCTTTGTTGAGCCATAAGGCTCTTCCCAGGTTCTTTTGTGATCAGAAGTCACAGGCAGATTTTTAATCATACTTCTGTTGGCACATACTCTGTCGAAAGGAACTAATATTCCCAGCAATATTTGCTACCCGGTGTTCCAGTATCTTCCTGGCAACCCTCGCTTAAGACATCTGTGGGGAAGGAAGTGGAGACTCCCAGTTAATCCTTTCTAGCTCAGAAATGGAAATACCTGACTATATTAATGGAAACGCTTTACAGATGCACATCTGTCCCCAACCATACACACAAGAGAGAGCTTTCCAGTGTTATTTCTGTGGCAGCCACCCAAAATATGTCAAAGAAATACAGTTGGGGGGGTAAAATATTTATAATTTCTTTCATCCCCCTCTTTAAAATTAAAGGATTTTACATATTAAAAGCCAAGCTGTTATCTTAGGACTAAGAAATGGGGAGAAAAACCTACATTGGAGCAAATTTAAATATATCATATTTTTGGTGAGTCAGTGCTGTGAGCAGATCAATGTAAACAGCTGTGTCTCATTACAGGCTCTGGTACTGCAGATGAGTACAGACAAGAAAACCAACAGTTAATATTTGGAACCATTCATATCTAACTGAGTGGCCAGATGTTAAACTGGAAGGATCTTCAGTTAAAGTGGAAGTAGATGTTGGAAATCTGACAGATTTTTTTTTCACTTGGCACTTGTATGCTCCAAGGTGTTATTTGCAGGGTCTTGGGAAAGATAGTGGTGATTTCATTGAGTCCAATTCAGAAAAATGAGAAAAAATTGAAAATGTTGTCTGGAGACTTGTAGGCAGGAAAAAATTCAAGATTCAGTCCAAATTATAGGCAAAAACCAAAAACTTAAAAACAATAGATTATGTTTTCTTTTTCCTCTCTCCAGTTTCCCATTTTATGAAAAATGAATCTTAGTAGGATCAATTTACTTGCAAAAACAGACTTCACACTCGTCATACTTGGCCCGATTATTTCGCATAAAGTGCAATAAGAATAATTATTAGCCAGAGAGGCTTTTCTTTCTTTTTAAAGCATCTTGGATGGAACTTTTTCATAAGGAATATCGGGTTAGACTTGAAAGCCTCTCAAGTCAAACCAAGAATGTATCTATGCCATTAGATATCTGTGTGAATAGGGAAAATCTCTCTCTCTCTCAAGGTCCCAAAGTAACTTGGGGGTCCTGGACCTGTCATAAAGTGACATTCTTAATTTACCACAGAGTAGGACATACTGTTGTTTAGGTACCTGGCCAGTTTTTCCAAAGGCTTTTTATTGGCCTTATAAAGTCAACCTTAATTCCTTAACACAGTCTGGGAACCTCTGAAAATATGCCATTCCAATCAAAGCCTTGGAAAAATAACCTGTGTCTGTCCTTGTGTCCTGGTATAGAAGAAAACAGATTCTTATTGAACTTATACAAATAATTGTATTGCCATAGATTAAGTTACAAATACTTTTAAAATTCTGGAGAAATCAAGAAGAGAGAAAAAGACATGCTTTAAATTTTGCTTACAAATATATACTTTATTTTAAGGTATAATTAGTTCAAAAGAGGGAAAAAGTTTTCTGGTGGAAAATAAAACATTAAAAATTCAGCAATATTTCAAACAAAAATTCATTAAAAAGTGGGACTGACCTACAGATTAACTTCTGTTCTGTTTGAAATTGAGTTAGCAATAGGACATATCATGGACACACCAGCTTTTTTTTTTTAATTTTTATTTTTTATTAAATCATAGCTGTGTACATTAGTGCAATCATGGGGTACAGTGTGCGGGCTTCATATACAATCTGAAATATTTTCATCCAACTGTTTGACATAACCTTCATGGGATTTTCACACCCACTGTCCTCCAATGTGTCGATGACCTGCTTGTTTGTGCCCCGTTCTTTTCTTCTTGCACAGAAGGTACTGTTTGTCTCTTCAACTTATTAGCATCCAAGGGGTACAGGATCTCTTAGTCCAAGGCTCAATTAGTTACCACTCAGGTCACATATCTATGTATAACCCTAATTCCCAACATACACACCATCACCATTTCTCTCAAGATCCTCGTAGAAAACATGCCTGTTCCCACCACCAAAGAGGAAGTCCTTCCCTTTTTAGGTTTCCTCAGAATCTGGGTCCCTAATGTTTCTCTCTTAATCAGCTCCTTTACTGGGGTGCAAGAGGTGAGCTCCAAGAATCCTTAAACCCTTTGCAATCCATCAACACCCCTTTCTGTAAATTCAAGGAAGCCCTCCTTTTGGCCCCAGCTCTCTCACCCTGCCTGACCCAACTCATCCCTTTACCACAGAAAAATAGAACCTGGCCCTAGGAGTCCTAGGACAATACCAAGGTCCATCCTTCCAACCAGTTGCTTACCTCTCTAAGCAATTGAACTGCCTGTCTCTGAGCCCTAGTGGCTGCTGCTGTCCTAACAAGGGAAGGATTAAAATTAACTCTAGGTCAGCCCATCACTATTCACTCTTCCCATAACCTCCAAGATCTTATGGCCTCCCGAGTCCTGGAACTCCTCTTGCCTTCAAGAATTTCAGGGGAGGGGGGAGGATGGGTGGAGGGAGGGCAATTAGTGGGATCACACCTATGGTGCATCTTAGCAGGGTACTGGTGAAACTTATTAAATGTAGAGTATCAATGTCTTTATATAGTGATTAAGAAAATACCATGAAGGCTATCTCTCACAGTACGATCAAAATGTTTCTGATTGTATATGAAGCACATTCTGCCCTATGATTGCACCAATGTACACAATTATGATTTAATAAAATTATTTTAAAAAAAAAGAATACAAGAATTTCACTTAATCTTCATTGCCAAGCCCTCTGTTTCTTTAGGACCCCCTACTCATTGAAACACAGCCTCCTTACTCCCTTTACCATACTCAGAACCCATACATACATGTGAGAAGCCATACTACACATCCAAAACTTTTTTCCTAATATATCCGATATTCCCCTTCTAGACCCACTCCACACTGGGCTTATCAATGGCAATTCACTCCTACACGATGGCCGCAGATAGGCAGCTTGTGCCATCACCTGCCCTCCCTCCACTATCATTGAGGCCAAATCTCTCCCTCTAGGAACTTCTTCCCAAAAGGCAGAACTGGCTGCCCTCACCTGAGCTTTACAATTTGCTGGAGAAAAACCAATCAATATGTACACCAATTCGAAATACACTTATCACATCTTACACTACCATACTGCTATCTGGGCTGAGAGAGGCTTTCTCACTCCACAGGGCTCCCTTATAAACAATGGCCGTCACTTACACCAACTCCTCCAGGCAGCCCTACAGCCCACACACATTGCAGTCATTCACTCTAGAGGCCACTGATCTCCATCTGATCCTATTGCTCAAGGCAACAATCACACTGATTCCACAGCACATCAAGTTGCCCTCACCCAGTCTCCTCTGATCTACTCTCCCCTCTTTTCCCATTTATCATGCCCTAATACTCTTCAGAAGAAATAGCCAAATATACCAAAGAAGACCTCCCTATACAAGAATGGTTCACTAGGGAGAGCCGACTTCTCTTCCCTGCAGCCCAAACCCCACAAATCCTTACATAGCTCCTCAGTCTATTTCATGTAAGACCAAGAGCCCTTGAAACCTTTTTACAACCTCTAATTCTGTGCCCTAATCTCCAGTCTCTCCTAAAACAGATCTTCTCCTGCTGTACTATTTGTGCTGCCACCTCCGCAGAGGGAGGTCTCACCTCTTCCCTCTCCCAACTACATCAGGCTACAGACCACCTCCCAGGCCATGGCTGGCAAATAGACTATACCCCAAAGCCCCTTGTTAAAAAGATGAAACTCCTTCTCACTCTTGTAAATACCTTGTCAGGGTGGATTGAAGCCTTCCCTTTCACTTCAAAGAAGGCTAGAGACATGGTTCATTAAGATCTGAACCGCTTCAGTGTGCCCACCTCCCTTCAGTCAGACAATGGGCCTGCTTTGGCATCCCAAATAACCCAAGCAGTGTCTAATGCCCTGGGTATTGCTTGGAATCTTCACATTCCCTACTGTCCTCCAGAAAGGTAGAGAAAGATAACTATCTCCTAAAATTACATCTCGCTGGCTATACTGCCAAACTTCACTTCCCTTGGCCCCAACTTTTCCCCCTAGCTCTAACCAGTTTAAGAACCCTACCCAGGAAACTTTCCCTTCTAAGCCCTTTTGAACTGATGTACAGGCTGCCCTTTTCTGTTAGGAAATCTGCCACTGCCTTCCTCACCACATGGGGACTACCTCCCAACTCTTAACACTTTATAAAATCTTCTCTGGAAACATGCTGATCTTCACTTAAAACCAGAGACAAGGTTCTCTTTATTTTTTTTGAGACAGAGCCTCAAGCTGTCACCCTGGATAGAGTGCTGTGGCATCACAGCTCATAGCAACCTCCAATTCCTGGGCTCAAGCGAGTCTCTTGCCTCCGCCTCCCAAGTAGCTGGGACTACAGGCGCCCACCACCACGCCCGGCTATTTTTTGGTTTCAGCTGTCATTGTTGTTTGGCGGGCCCGGGCTGGATTTGAACCCGCCAGCTCAGGTGTACGTGGCTGGCGCCTTAGCCGGAAAAGCTCACCCAGGTGCCTCTAGAGGGCTCGCCCTATCATGGAAAGGGCCATACACTGTCCTTCCTACCACCCGTATGGCAGTTAAACCTGCAGAGAGTTTCCTTAAACCTGGTTCCATATCTCAAAAATAAAACCCTACCCAACCCCAACAGTCCAATACAGCTCCACCTTAGCAGGCCCAATCTCCCTCAGATGCCAGAGAATTCCTAAAGAATAATGAACCATGATGATATGCCTTCTTCACAACCTTCAGAGCCCCTGTCCAGCCAGTCATTTCCCGCCTCCATTTCCTGTTGGAGCTGCTCCAAAGAGCAGTGCTTGGATTCCTCCTTGACAAATTCCTCCAAGGATCCTTTCCTGATCACCCATGAGAAAACATTGTAAGCCCTTTTTTACCCGGACACTTCCAGTCCTCCCTCTCTCTCTTCTCTTCCCTCCTATTCTGCCCAGTTTTAACAGACCCCTTTTTACCTGCCTACCGAAACACTTCTCTTACTCTAATTCACTCCATGCTCTAAAAGTGTAACCCCACCTTGGCATGTAGTTGCGGGGTATGTTTACACATTTCCCCAATTCTTATTCAGCTATGCCTGTCTCACCTCGAACTTGGGCTTCTGTGCCTGCCTCCAAAACTGGAATTCCCCTTTTTTGTCAGAGCAGGCCTACTGTCTGCTCATTACTTCCTTCATGGAGAAACAGATATATGCTGAAGGGAAGAGAATCAGCAAAACTGCACAAACTACCCAAATACCAAACCAGACCAAGCTCATTCCCTACCCAAGAATCAAATGAGGCTGCTGTGGTGAAATTACAGAACTTCAACCATTAGGCTATGAGGTTAATTGGCCTCAGCCATTTTTCCCAAAGGGGCAATGTTCAAAGGATTTTTATTTATTTATTTTTAGTTTTGTTTTGAGACAGGGTCTCACTCTGTTGCCCAGGCTAGAGTGCAGTAACTTTATCATAGTAACCGCTAACTCCCAGGCTCAAGCTATCTTCCTGCCTCAGCCTCCCAAATAACTGAGACTACAGGCACCAGCCAACACCTGACTAATTTTTCTATTTTTAGCAGAGACAGACTCTTGCTCTGTCACCCAGGCTAGAGTGCAGCAGCAGCATCATAGCTCACTGCAACTAAAACTCCTGGGCTCAAGTGATCCTCCTTCCTCAGCCTCCTTGGTAGCAGGGAGTACAGGAGCCAACCATGACACCTGGCTAATTTTTCTGTTTTTAGTAGAGATGGGGTCTCACTTTTGCTGAGGCTAGCCTTAAACTCTTGAGCTCAAGTGATCCTCCTACCTCAGCCTCCTACGGTGCTAAGATTACAGGCATGTGCCACAGTGCCCAGCCAAAGGATTTTTTTATCTTTTAGATCATATATTTGCTCTTCAATTTTGTCAAGAGAATTTTTAAGGCTAGCCATGAAATTGTTACATTCTTCTTTTAGTTCTGATCTTTTCGTAAATACAAATAAGGCAATTGTTTAAAATAAGAAATCTCTAAAATCTTTTTTTTTAATTGAGGACTCTATAAAAGATCCATCTTTGGCCATTAATTTTTAATGACATGGCTCAGCGCCTATAGTTTGGCAGCTAGGGCTCCAGCCACATACACCAGGGCTGGCGGGTTCAAACCCAGCCCAGGCCTGCCAAACAACAATGGCAACTATAGCAAAAAAAAAAATAGCTGGACATTGTGGCGGGCACCTGTAGTCCCAGTTACTTGGGAGGCTGAGGCAAGAGAATTGTTTAAGCCCAAGAGTTTGAGGTTGCTGTGAGCTGTGATGCCACAGCACTCTACCAAGGGCAACATAGTGAGACTCTGTCTCAAAAAAAAAACCAAACAAATTTAATGACACATTTATTTTAAAGAGACTTAATCCAACAGCCTCTCCAGATATAATCCTAAAGATCTCCTCATTCTTCTAGAAATAGGCTAAGATATAAAACACTATTTCTGGGAAGAAAGGTAATCATATATATAATGTATATATATATATATATATATATATATATACACACACATATATTGCATAAATATGATATGTATACATCTCATATATGATACACATCACATATATGTAATATGTATACATATAGTATATGATATACATATATATCCAAGCAAAAAGTCCTTCTAAAACAAGTGAAAACAACATTCAAGAGTGTTCTCCTAGACAGACTCCCTATTCTCTGTCTAGCTGGGGAGAAGTCTTCCCAAGACAAGACTCTTTCTGTAAAATAGAGAATGCCAACCAAGACCACAAAGGAGCACCCATTCCTCCAGAGATGCCAAAATCTGGAGAAGAAAGGGGAGTGCTATGTGTGCTTCAAGCACTCATTATGATGTTTGCTTGTTCCAGAAACCATTTCTCCACTGTAAACAGGTCCAAGACCATCCCACAACATCCCACAACATCCCACAACATCCCACTGGTAGGGATGGCACCAGAGATGGCCTCAGTCCAAGATACCGAGCAGCTGCTAGAGCATGTCTCTAAGTCTGTCCCACCAGTGAGAGGCTACCAAACCACAGGGAAACACGCACAACAGAGATCCCAGATGGGCGCCCATCATACACCTATGATCTGCCCTCTCACAGAGGGTATATTTATGGTTAAGTAAAAATGTCAGTCTTCTGGGGCGGCACCTGTGGCTCAACGGAGTAAGGCGCTGGCCCCATATGCTGGGGGTGGTGGGTTCAAACCCAGCCCCTGCCAAAAAAACAAAACAAAACAAAAAAGTCAGTCTTCTAAAAAATTGAATAATAAAGACAATGACTTATCTCTATCTTTTTGTGAAATACAGCAGTATTCTTGGCCAATTCTTTCTTAAAAGCTGATAGGGAGCAAATTGAAAAATAAATACTTCTGCCGACCCAGAAAAACCTCTCCACAAATGCAGAAATTAAAACAGTTTTCTTATTGAGTGTTAAGCACAGACTGTGATGTGATGCCCATCGCAGGTGAAACACTAATGACATCACAAAGAAAAGTAAGCCCTCTCGTTTATTCAGATGCACAGGTACATATTCTAAAGATAAACAGTAAAAGGACTTAACAGCACCACGGGCTGTACGTTCTTACATAGCTCGTTCTAAATTCACCTGGTAATTGAGATGGCCATCGATGCCAGTCAATGACTTTTATCCAATGGTAATTTATCTAACATCTCCATGACAAACAGGTAGTTACAGGTCAGAGGAAGGTGCCTAGGCTAAACTCCCAAGGAGCCAGGGGAGTTAGGGACACTATCTTCCCTGAGGTTTACATTTCAAAGAGATGTTTCTCAGGTCCTTAAAAAAAAGGCCAGAGGCTTATTTAGGTTTTAAAAATGTTTAGATACATATCAAAGGGCCAGAGGAAAAAGTATTTATATTACAAGTTTTCTCAAGAAAATACTCTAAAAAAGCCAGAGTAGAAAATGTCTCTATCTTTTGGCAACAAGGAAGATTTTTAATCTATTTTAAAAATTCATACAATGCAAATAACAATGCCCAAGAAGATGGTAAAAGTAAAAATAATAACACAGACTGCAGATTATGAGCACAATATATTTTAATTTAAAGATGCACTCTCAAATAATAATAAATTATAAATCCATTTATTTATGTATTAACAATTATATACAAATCCAAATGGATCTTTAAAAGCAAATTACAATGTAAAATGGCATGAACAAACACACCTTAAGAGGGACACATTCTTCAAAAGAGGACAAAAATTTAAAAAGAGGACAAAAATCAAACCCCACATAACCCAACAGTAAGTATCAATATAAAGTTGATGGATACATTCTCAGAAAATGTCCGTGTGATGTTTGGGAAGTGAAGTAACTTTTCTATTATTCATGTTTCTTGTATGTCCTTAGAGACTCATAATTCTAGGTCATGGGTAGATGATGTCTGGTGTCTACCTCTCTAGACTCAGCACCTGTCACCATCACCTGGGTGGTGAGTCAACTGTCTGACCCCACTCAGGTTCCCCTGTGAGCCTGAAGAGCATCCCTTTTCCTTCCTCACAGGTGTCTAAGCACATGGATACAAGTATGATGGATGCTGTGGGCACAGTAGTCTCAGCACACCGATGCAGGCATGTTGAATGCCATGGGGATGTGGATCTTTCTCCGGGAGCTGGAACAGGGATCTGGCTGGGATCAGGAAGCTGGGAACCAAGTCAAGGTGACAGGTCATAGCGAGGAAGGGAAAAGAAAACTGAGCTCTGGAATCAAGGTTTTGCGATGTGTGCTTGTCACAGTCTTCTCCCCCTGGGAGAGAGTGCAGAAAGACCACTTAGGAACCAGTTACAGAGTGGGTGGAGATGGGTTCCTACCAGAAGACCCAGGCCTCAGCTCCAGCTGACAATTATTGCTATGTGACTGGGTCAACTTTATGTGCCTCAGTTTCCTTATTAAGAAAAGAGGTAACGGGTGGTGCCTGTGGCTCAGAGGAGTAGGGCACTGGCCCCATATGCTGGAGGTGGCAGGTTCAAACCCAGCCCTGGCCAAAAACTGCAAAAAAAAAAAAATAAAAAATAAAAAAAAAGAAAAGAGGTAACTAAGAGTGAAATCAAACCCCTTCTATGTCCACCCAGCACCCTCTACTTATAAGGCTTAACATTATGGTGGGTGTCAAAGGAGGAAGATTTACAAGGACCAATTAACGGCAGCAGCTGTGGCTCAGTGGGTAAGGGCGCCGGCCCCATATACCAAGGGTGGCAGGTTCGAACCCGGCCTTGGCCAGCTAATAACAGCAGTGGCAACAGCAACAACAACAAAAAAATAGCCAGGCATGGTGACAGGTGCCTGTAGTCCCAGCTACTCAGGAGGCTGAAGCAAGAGAATGCCTTAAGCTCAAGAGTTTGAGGTTGCTGTGAGCTGTGACTTCATAGCACTCTACCAAGGGCAACAGAGTGAGATTCTGTCTCAAAAAAAAAAAAAAGAAAAAGAAAATACAAGGACCAATTCCATTATCAGACAGCAGACAGAAAGGGTGATTGGAGATGAGAGGCAATAAATTCTGGGTGTGTGTGTGTATATGCATTTATATACACACAAACATACATATGTATAAAAGCATAAATCAGCATTGCATCCCTTCTTAAAACTGAGTAAGATTCCATTGTATGCATGTACTATATTGTGTTTGTCCATTCGTCTGCTAATGGACATTGGGTTGTTTCTACCTTTTGGTTATAATGCTCCTTTGGCCAGGCATGGTGTTTCATGCCTGTAATCCTAGTACTCTGGGAGGCTAAGGTGGGTAGATTCCCTGAGCTCAGGAGTTCGAGACTAGCCTGAACAAGAGTAAGACCCCCATCTCTACTAAAAATAGAAAAACTAGCCATGTGTTGTGGTGGGTGCCTGTAGTGCCAGCTACTTGGGAGGCTGAGGCAAGAGGATCCCTTGACCCCAAGTTTGAGGTTGGTGTGAGTTATGATGCCACAGCCCTCTACTCAGGGTGACAGAGTGAGACTCTATCTCAAAAACAAATAAAAAAAGAATAATACTTTGAACATTTATACACAAGTATCTGATTACCTGTTTTCATTTCCTTTGGGTCACAGTTTTCATTCTGTAACTTGGACAGAAAACCAAATGTCAGTATCATCAAGATAATACTTGACAATAACAGAACCATAAACTCTTTGTGAAAATCTTACTAATGAACTTATCAAAAGTAAGCCACCTTTGGCCCAGGCAAATAACATTCTCTTTCCACTAATCTACAATATCATCTATTTATTCAGATTTTATCCTTTACTTTCTGTTTCTGGAACAACCAGCCATTTTACTTTATGATAAAACTATTTTCTTTTTTCCATTAATAAACAAAAACACGTCTCATTTCCTTACACACAAAATTGTACCTCTTTGTTATATGATTGATACCAGTACAGTCTTATTGGTGTTTACTAATTATAGCTTATAACTGAAGTTACTTCCATTTCATAGAGAAAACTAGGAGTTGAAGAATTGAGAACTGTTTGTCACACGTCAGCATTTTAGCAGACTACTAAAGATGACAAGTATGCTTTACACAACTCTGTGTAGCTATAAACATCCCTTATAGCAGATCCAAACAGAGTTGATTTTTGTTTTTGTTTTTGAGACACAATCTTACTTTGTCACCCTTGGTAGAGCGCCATGGCATCATAGCTCATAGTAACCTCAAACTCTTGAGCTCAAGCAATGCTCTTGCCTCAGCCTCCCAAGTAGCTGGGACTATAGACGCCTGCTACAGTGACTGGCTATTTAAAGACGGGGTCTTGCTCTTGATTAGGCTGGTCTTGAACTCCTGAGCTTAAGCAATCCACCTGCCTTGGCCTCTCAGAGTGCTAGGATTACAGGCATGAGCCAACACACCTGGCCCAAACAGAGTTGTTACTCTCTCTGTAACAACTAAAAATAAAAATGGAAGCCAGGGACAGTGACTTATGCCTATAGTCCCAACTATTTGGGAGGCAAAGGTGAGAGGATCATTTGAGGCTAGGAGTTCCAGGACGTAGTGCACCATGATTGAACCTGTGAATAGCCACTGTATTCAGTCTGGGCAGCATAGTGAAATGAGACTCCATTTCTTAAAAAAATTAAAAGGAAGAACATCCACATTTGAAATTATGCTCAGTAATTAATGTTTCAGAATTCTATCTTACTTAGAAATGACCTAAGTACCCAATGACACATGTGAGTGAACTCTAATATCAGTCCAAGGGTTTAAGTGAATGATCTTGGAATTTATTGTTAAGCTGACATACATAAAACATAATTATTGTTGAAATAAAGTTTGTTGAAGTAATAACTAAATTTGGTTAAACATTTGTCATAACCTTAAATATTAAGAGTAATGTTAATCAGATGGCACCTGTAGCTCAGTGGGTAGGGCACTGGCCATATACACTCAGGCTGGTGGGTTCCAACCTGGTCCGGGGCCTGCTAAAATAACAATGACAAATGCAACAAAAAAATAGCTGGGCGTTGTGGTGGGCGCCTGTAGTCCCAGCTACTTGAGAGGCTGAGGCAAGAGAATTGCTTAAGCTCAAGAGTTTGAGGTTGCTATGAGGTGTGACGCCATGGTATTCTACCAAGGGCAACATAGTGAGACTCTGTCTCAAAAAAAAGAAAAAGAAAAAAGAGTAATGTTAATCAGTAAGTCTATATAAGTTTAGAGAAAACATATCTAACTGCAATAACAAGTATGTCAAACAATGATAAATCAGGTAAGACACAGTTGTTTTTATTAAACCAAAAAATATTAAACTAGTCTCATTTGCTTAAGATTTATACAAATTATGTTGTTTTTGTCGGTTTGGACTGCTATAACAAAATACCATAAACCGGGTGGCATAAAAAAAAACTTTTATTCCTCACAGTTTTGAAGAGATCACCAAGTGGTCAGTCCATAAAACCAAAGACGCATCATTGATGACAGCAGTGGTTAATTTTTAAAAAAGAAACTCGGCCACAAATGAACCAAAACTAAAGCAAAATACAAAATTGGTAGAAGGGGAAATTACTAGAAAACAGGAAGTCAGCAAAGTTTTGTCGCCATTTGGGACTCACTTCTAGCAGCCAAGAAAATCTGCACCTGGGCTTCACTCCTTGCTCTGCGACGCTCAGGAGCCCTTTTCAGCCACGTGATGCTATCCAGTCTAGGAGACCTCGAAAACCATCAGAACAGAAGACCAGGTTTATGTCTGTCTCGCAGATAGAAAAAATGAGCACCTACTAAAGAGTTTATTTAATGCAAGAGGCCCTGGCAGATATCATAACCGTTTCAAAAGAGGGTCTGAGTAATGAACATAATGATAGATCAAGAATATTACAATTATTAAGTAAATGGAGAAATAGATTCAAAACTGGATCAGTTCTCTGCGTATGTGGGGGAGGGGAGTCAATCAACTTCTCCCAGGCAGACATCATTTCAGAAGAGGTGTAAAATAGCTCAAAGGCTATGAGCCAGGCTGGAATCAAGTAACAAGGTCTTCCACATCATACTTAATTTTCTTTTCTCTTTTCTTTCTTTCTTCCCTCCCTCTCCTCCTCTTCCTTTCTTCTACTTTCTTCTTGTTTCTTCTTCCTCCTTTTTGTGTGTGAAAACAACTTTTTTTTTGCCTGGAGAACATTCCACTCATCAAAGTACCGCAAGAGGCGGTGCCTGTGGCTCAAGGAGTAGGGCGCTGGCCCCATATTCCAGAGGTGGCAGGTTCAAACCTGCCCGGCCCAAAACTACAACAACGAAGTTCCACAAGAATGGAAAAATGGCCAGGCTCACACCTGTGATCAGTCTTAGCACTCTGGGAGACCAAGATGGGCAGATTGCTTGAGCTCAGGAGTTTGAGACCAGCCTGAGTAAGAGCAAGACTTTGTCAACCCCAGAGTGACAGAGTGAAACTCTGTCTAAAAAAAAAAAAAAAAAAAAAGGAAAAGCAAGCATTTAATGTACTCAACACTAATATGAAATCAGAGTAGAGGAAAAAATACACACCCACACAAGACAAAAACACAAACTCAAGTGGTGTTGGAAGCGGGGAGGTGGAAGAGAGGAGAAGGGAAGAGAGGACAGGCTCACTTTTACCCACCAGGCACAATGGAAGGGCACACAACACACCTCCTGGGTGAGAGGCACAACCACAACCTGGACTCCACCTGAGAGGTTTAGGGATAGAGTCCTAAAGGAGAGGAGGCCAGTCCACGGATGAAGGATAGGCTTGATTTTAAAAGAGCAGAATGGAGCCCCGGCCAGCTAAAATAGCAGTGGTGACTGCAACAACAACAACAAAATAGCTGGATGTTGTGGCAGGTGCCTGTAGTCCCAGCTACTTGGGAGGCTGAGGCAAGAGAATCACTTAAGCCCGGGAGTTGGAGGTTGCTGAGAGCTGTCACGCCACTGCACTCGACCCAGGGCGACATGGTAAGACTCTGTCTCAAAAAAAATAAATAAATAAAAGAATTAAATTCCTTATGTTTGAGGAGCCTTAAGATGGATGCAGAAGGAAAGAGCAGGAATTAGCTAGGAAGAAGTCCACAGAAAGAAACGAGGCTCAAAGAGGGAACTTTTGTGCTGGTTTGGCATAGAACCGAAGTTGACCACAGCCATGAGGTCCATGGGAACATCAACCATGAGCAAGCTTAGCAAGTAGCTTTTTCCATCAGGGACTTTCTGTGGCAAGAAGGAGAGGAGGTTTTCAAAATAGCAGGGCAGCCTCCTGCTGGTCATGGGAACACCAATGTCCCAGAAATACTCCTCTACTTCCCTTTTGCTGTCAAAGTGGCCTGCTGCCAGTCTCCCCCCTGTCAGCTTCTTAATGTTCCCCAGGTCATGGGAGCAGAGGCTCAGGAGCTTGGCCTGATCGACCAGCAGCTTTCCATACTTGACCTCCTGCTCCTGGCTACAATTCTCCCAGTAGTTGGTCACAATGACAGTGGCATTAGTCTGGGTCAGGACCAGCTCCATGCTGGCCTAGTCATCCTGGTTATCCTGCACTACTTCTGTATAATGCAGCCTCAGCTCCTTCCCTGCCTTCTGCTCAGTGTCCCTGGTCACCACTCAAACCTTGAATGTCCCATCTTCCAGGAGTGTTTGGGCCACCCTGGGTACTCTGGCTCCAGAAACCACCACCACTTTCCTGTCCGCTATGGTGGGATGGAGACAGCCATCTGCAATCTTGCAGTCCCTAGGCCAGAAACCCTCCCCTTCCCACCTTCCCTCCCCCAGACCACCTCCCAAACAATGTATAATTTTTCATTTAAACACAAAATTCCTTTTTATACACTTTATCCTCTTCAGGAGGTAAAGTTATGGGTAATGTTTCTCTTTCAATTCTGTGTGTAGTTTCGGTTCTACAGTTTTTGCGAATTAAAAACAATTTGGAAAAGCTAAATTTCCTTTCTCCTTGTTAGGGGGAGAAAGTTATCTTGTTCCAGGATAATATTCTATTTTATTGCTGGGCTCTATTTTCTAGGGTTTTAGTTAAATGTCTCATTTGTGATCGTAGGTAAACATGACACAATGTACCTACCCCTTTCGTTTATTTACCATGGTTCTGCGTGGACACTGATTCTCTTATTTTAAAATTTTATTTGTTTATTTATCAAATAAACAGAGTGAAGCAGGATCTCACTCTGTCACCCAGGCTGGAATGCAGTGGCAGGAGCACAGCATATTGAAGCGTCGAGTTTGGCCTCAAGCTAACCTCCCACCTCAGCCTCCACTCAAAGTGCTAGGATTACTGCCGGGAGCCTGAACGGTCCCTTAAAGATGTAGTCTTAGAATAAGAAGAAATGTGAGTTTAGGGTTTGGGACTACCGGTCCTCACAGCACATACTCTCTTAGGACTAGACGAGGCAGACACTTTTAAGACGTTCCCCAAGCCTAGTGGCGCGTCGGCTTATGGGAAATAGAGTCCTAGTCCCTGTCCTCGCGCTGGTGGTGGGCCCTTGGAGACGGACTTCTGATCTCTCCGGCTCATACGCACCTTACCCTCTGTGCGTGTTCACGCATGCGCGCAGCCGACGCTCTGCCCTCGCTTCCGGTGCGTTCCGGGTTTGCGGATCGCTGTGGTTGCAGTACTTTGGCCTCTGGTGGGCGAGACCGTGGAGCCTGCTGGGTTGAGTGGCGACAGTCAGGGCCGAACCTCAGGCAGGCGCGGGGCTGGGTGGCCCCGAGTTCGTGCAGGCTCGGCGGAGGTTCAAGTGGGGACCCTCGAATGCGGCCTCCGGGCCCGCGGTACTGGAGCTTAAGGGGCCGAGCAGTAGCGGCGGCGAAAGGGCGGCGGGACTTGGGACCGGCCTGTCTGCCACCTTGGTGGCCCGGCCGAAGCTCCGCGGGACGGTGAGTGCCTGGGGAGGCAGTCTTAGAGCCCAGGAGGGACGTTCCGCGTGACTTTGTCCCGTAGGCCCAGATCCGGCCCTTCGGGAACAGGACGGCCTTGGTGAGGCGGGAAGGAGGAGACCTCGGGAGCAGAAGTGCCCCGAAAGAACAGCCCCCCGCCCAGACCTTCCAGGAGCCTGGGGCAGAGGCTGCGGAGCCACAGGAGGGGTAGGTCATGGATTTGCGGGCCCGGAGTGAGCAGGGCTTGGGTGAGGTCATCTCTGGCCGAGGACATTAGTCTGTGGGGAAGGGGAGGGTTTCGATGGCTTCCAGGAGAGTTGAGTGGTTGGGCAGGAGGGCGGGGGCAGGCTCCGCCGGAGTAGGCTCTCCAGGGGAAGATCTGTGAGGACTGGGTTTACAGGGAGGGGGCGTGTCACCAATCTCAGCTGGGGCTGTTTTCTCTGCACCCTTTCCTCCTCTCACCGCTCAATATTGCGAACCAGTCTGTTATAAACGTCTTTCAGCACCACTGTTCTCTAATTTGTGCCTGCTGGTTCCACCTCAGGTTTGCCCCCTGTAGAAACATACTTTAGTGCAGGAAAAGTCAGCAGGGATTCTCTCTTGCTGCCTCAGTTGCTAGAGGAAGCCATTGGGCCTTAACAGATAGGTGACTTGTCCAAGGTCACCAGTTTTGTTGTAGGATGGCTAATAGCAGAACTCAAAATTCTCATCTTCCAGGCTAGTGTTCTGTCCACTGTATCTTAGTTAAATCAGATAAAGTGGGGTTTTTTGTTTGTTTGTTTGTTTTGAGACAGTCTCACTAGAGTCTCATGTCACCCTTGGTAGCGTGCCATGGCATCACAGCTCACAGCAACCTTAAACACTTAAGCGATTCTCTTGCCTCAGCCTCTCAAGTAGCTGGGGCCACAGTGCCTACCACAACGCCTGGTTATTTTTTGTTTGTAGTTGTTATTGTTGTTTGGCAGGCCCGGGCCAGATTGAACCCGCCAGCTCTGGTGTATGTGGCTAGCGCCCCAGACGCTGAGCTACAGGCACCCAGCCTGTTTTTTTTTTTTAATAGAAGATCCTTTTGAGCAGCGGCACTCAATTTTGTACAAATACTCAATGGTACTGACTAAATCCTTTGGGTTTTCTGATTTCAGTAGTTAAAAGAGTAAGAAAATAGATGAATGTTACAGAATCCTTTTTTTTATAACTTATGTGTAATGATGTCATTATTTCACTAGAATCCTCTGTTCATTCAGCATGAGAATTGCACCCAGCCACCTCATAACCATGTGTGAACTATAATATCTTTTGGGGGGGGTGGTGACAGAGTCTCAAGCTGTCGTCCTGGATGGATTGCCGTGGTGTCACAGCTCACAGCACCCTGAAACTCTTGGGCTCAAGCGATTCTCCTGCCCCAGCTTCCCAAGTAGCTGGGGCCACAGGCATCTACCACAACGCCCGGCAATTTTTTTTGTTGTTGCAGTTGTCATTGTTGTTTTAGAACCCACCAGTCTCAGTGAATGTGGGCAGTGCCCTACCCACTGAGATACAGGCTCCGCCTCATATGTGCGCTATAAATGTCCGTGTGGTTGTGCTTCCCGATCATTTTCCAGTCCCTACAGAGGGCTTAAAGGGACAGTCTCCCATAGGGTGTTCTTTGTGAAACTTTCTCTGTACGTTTTTACATGAGAGATTTCTGCCATGGCAGGCCAGATCTTGCATAACTTCATTGCTTGTGTTTTCTTTCCCCAGATCTGCCTCTGCTTTCACAGTCCTCCAAATTTTCCCAAGAGCAGCAGAAAATGAATAAATCCCTGGTGAGTTTTTCTGTCATGTATTTATTCTCCACTTTTGAATTGCAATGTAGCTTAGGAAGGAAGGAAGGGTTCAAGTTTTAAAAAATAGAAACAGATAGAAGATAAAACAAGACAAAACAGGGTAGCAGCACCAAGCGTGTTTGTCATGTTCATATGTGTAGATAGAGTGGCCTTTACAGAGTTCTTAAGGCCAGAGTACATGTGTGTCTCCTGTTCTTGGCATTTGTCACAAAAAAAGAAAAAGAAAAAGATAAATTCCATCTTGTACTTATGCTGACCATAAGCGCAAACATTTTTGTTTTCTCATGGATATTATAGATTTCTTTTGACATAACCATAGCCTTGCCTTACTTGTTCTTCATGTAAGTAGAAAGTGTACTTCCCACAGAGGACTCAATGCCTGTGATATTGGTGACTAAAATACTATTGTCCCACAGACATATTGTTTTTACTGCTTGACCCAGGGATTAAACAAGGATCATCTAAAGGAATGGCCTCTTTCCTTAAAATTAGTGTCTGTAAACATTTCTGTCTGTTAAGTGTATCTGAGTTGCACAGCAGCTAGGGCATTAATAAATCTCTGGCAAAGAAGCCCTTATCTCCCATTCCCATTTTCTCCTGGTGCCCACAGCTTTGGTTCTGTCTCTGCTGTTGGCCTGACCAAAGGGTTGCCAGTGTTCTTACTCCTGTTGGACATTGCTAGTACTCACCATAGCTTGCTGTGCATTATTCTCTGTCAGTTTCTATGACATTTCCCTCTTTGCCCTCTTCATGAATTTGATGATTTCTCTGCTTTCTTCATGTGTTGTTTTCAACTCTGGACTCGTGACTCTTCTCTTACCTGTCTGAGCTCACCCTCCTATACTTGTAACTACTAGCTCTATGTTGGTTCTCCCACATAGATCAGATCCCTCTGTCCAGCTGCCTGCTCAGCATTTCTATGAAATGTGTCCAAAGGACATCTCATAGGTGCAATAAATACAAAAAGGATAATTTGCAGCCTCCATTCTATGCCTTCTTTTGTTCCTTGATTATCCAGCCTATAACCCTATCCAGAAAAATGGGGTTCTTTCTAAACTCCTTGGCCATTCTCGCCACATAGAATTGTTCAAGTTTGTTAATGTTATATTCTAAATGACTTTATCCTGTTCTGTTATCCATTCCTGTTCCCATTAAAGTAACATTGTTTCCATCTATGGACTACTGCAGAGACTTCCTTTCTTTGCTTCTGCTTCTTTCATCCACCAGCTCGAGTGTATTTCCCACATTGAATATTTCTCCTAAACCTAAAGCATTACTGTATCCATGTGGAAAGCACTTGATAGGCTCCCTGAGTAAATGGGAAAATGAGGTTGCCTTAAATTGGGATGGAGAAGATTGTGGGAAAAGCAGGTTTAAGAAAAGGCCTTATGGGTGGCGCCTGTGGCTCAGTGAGTAGGGTGCTGGCCCCATGTACTGAGGGTGGCGGGTTGGAACCTGGCCCCAGCCAAACTGCAACAACAAAATAGCCGGGGGTTGTGGCAGGCACCTGTAGTCCCAGCTACTTGGGAGGCTGAGGCAAGAGAATCGCCTAAGCCCAGGAGCTGGAGGTTGCTGTGAGCTGTGACACCACAGCACTCTACCAAGGGCAAAAAAGACTCTGTCTCTTTAAAAAAAAAAAAAAAAAGGCCTTAGAATTATGTATGTCTTAGACATTTTAAATTTGAGCTGTTGGTATATGGTGAGGTAGTTATGTCAGGAAGGCAAATGTATGTGTGTTGGGAGGAAGATTTAAGAGATGAATCTGGATGGCAGTTGGCACTGGAGGTCAACCCAGGGATAAGCCTAGGGTTCTCCCACGTGCTGTCTGGAAGAAGAGGAGGAACTAAGAAGGTGCTGCTGGTCAGGCAAGAGTGAGGACCAGGAACCTATAGTTTCTGAAGCCAAGGGAAGGAAAAGCTTCAGGAAAAGGTGATCAGGCAAATGAGGACTGAGAAATAGCTGTGGGACTTAGCCCTGGGGAGGTCACGTGACTCCCTGAGGATTTGTTGGGCTAGATATGTAGGGTAAATCCTGATTGGAGAGGTTCAGGAGAGAATGGTAGAAGAATTGGATTTGGTTCATTCCTAACTTTTTTGAGAAATTTTGCCCTAAAGGGAAAAAGAAAAGTTGGAAAGTTAGACGGTAGCTGGAGAAGGAGTTGAACCAAGAAAGGATTTTTTATTTTAACATGAGAAATAACAATGGGTATGATCTAGTTGGGAATGAAACACAGCTGATGCGTATGGGAGAGGGGAGGCATGTGGCCTTCCTTCTGCTGCTTCTCTTTTCTCAGGGAAGTAGCTCATCAGCTGAGGCTGGGGGTGTAGGGATTGAGCAGCTCCATCCTGAGTCAGATGATGTGGAGTTTCCACAGCCCTGGAATAATTAGGATTCATTGCAGAGGTTGGCAGAGGTGCTTAGAGAACAGTGTTAAGTGGCCTAAGAAAGGTTTCCAAAAGGCCAATAAGATTTTTGCTTCCTTAGCATTTGGGCTCCCTGGTGAGAGACAGGGAGGTATGTGCATGGAAGTATATACTGAGATTGATCCAGGAGCCACCAGTGCTCTACTGAGCTTTGGTTTTATGCTGCAGAAAATTTGAAACCACCTAATGGTAAAGCGAGTCATCTGACAAAAAGATATGATAAGTAGAGACTGACAATGTAAAAAATGTAAACTGAAGTAGGGGTTTCGGGGGGCAGTGAGTCAGGGGCACGAAGGGGTTTCTATCTGAGCCATAAAGGGAGAGTGGCTTAATGTGTTCTGGCTGCTCCCAGGTCCAGTCTGTGTTGTTGGCTGGGTTTTTTCTTAATCTTATGAGTGATGTTGAGGTTTGAGTATATTTAGGAGCTGGGTTTTTTTTTTTTTTGAGCCAGAGTCTCACTTTGTCCCCCTTGGTAGAGTGCCATGGCGTCATAGCTCACAACAACCTCAATCTATGGGGCTGTAGCGAGTCTCTTGCCTCATCCTAACTAGGAGCTGGGACTACAGGCACCCACCACAACACCCAGCTATTTTCTTTTTTTTTAAGAGATGAGATCTTGTTCTTGCTTAGGCTGGTCTTGAACCTGTGAGCTCAGGCAGTTCACCCGCCTCAGCCTCCCAGAGTGCTAGGATTACAGGCATGAGCCAATGTGCCTGGCCTGGAGCTAGGTTTTTTATTGTTGTTGTTGGTATAAATAGACTTATTTTTTATGGCAGTTTTTAGTTTATAGAACAACTGAGCAGGTGGCACAGAGTTCCCCCATCCCTCTCCCCTCTCAGTTTCCCTTGTTGTTAACATCTTGACTCAGTGTGGTACATTGTTCCACTTGGTGAACCAATATTGATGCATTATTATTATATCCATACCTCACATTAGAGTTCATTCTTTGTGTTTTACAATTCAGGTTTTGACAAATGTATGACAAGTGTCCACCATTACAGTGTCACGTAGAATAGTTTCACTACCCTAAAAACTCTCTGTGCTCCAACCCCTCTTCTCCTTACCACTAGCTCTTGGCAAGCACTGGTCTTCTCACTGTCTCTACATTTTTGCCTTTTCCAGAGTGTCATCTACTTGGAACTATCTACTCTGGAGCCTTTTGAAACTGACACAATTCTGTTGTCTGTGGAAAAAGTGGTTCCTGCCCCAGCCAGACGAATCCATGTGTAGAACTGCCCCTGTAGAGGATGCCTGCTCATGCCTGTCTTTTTATCATTGTTCATCATTTTATCATTGCTTCATGCCCTGTGAAATGCCTGCTCATGCCAGGCTTTTTATCATTGTTTTGTTTTGTTGGCTCATAAATACTCATTTTTTTTTCTATTTTCAGACAAAGTCTTAGTCTGCCACCCTGCATAGCAGCAACCTCAAACTCTTGGGCTCAAGCCATTCTCTTGCCTCAGTCTCCTGAATAGTTGGGACTATAGGCTCCTGCCACAATGCCCAGCTAGGTTTTCTTTTTTCTTTTTTTTTTTTTTTTTTTTGGAGAGACAGAGTCTCACTTTATCGCCCTCGGTAGAGTGCCGTGGCGTCACACAGCTCACAGCAACCTCCAGCTCCTGGGCTTAGGCGATTCTCTTGCCTCAGC
>CAUYRH010044125.1:0-31687 GCA_963574655.1 Perodicticus potto
GGGTACAGGTGAACCTTACTAAATGCAGAATACAAATGTCTTCATATAATAACAGAAAATGCCAGGAAGGCTATTTTAATCAGTTTGATGAAAATAGTTCAGATTGTATATGAAACCAGCACATTGTACCCCTTGATTGCACTATTGTACACAGCTATGATTTAATAATAAAAACAATAAAAAAAAGTAATGTCCCTTCTATACCAATTTTCTTAAATATTCTGATCATGTAAGGATGCTGGATATTATTAAAAGCTTTTTCTGCATCAATTGAGAGAATCATATGGTCGTTGTCTTTTAATTTGTTTATGTGATGAATTATATTTATAGACTTACATATATTGAACCAGCCTTGAGACCCTGGGATAAAACCTACTTGGTCATGGTGTATAATTTGTTTGATGTTTTGCTGGATTCTGTTTGTTAGGAACTTGTTGAATATTTTTGCATCAGCATTCATTATGATATTGGTGTATAATTTTATTTTTCTTGTTGGGTCTTTTCCTGGTTTGGGGATCAAGGTGGAATATACTTCATAGAATGCATAGGATATTATTCCTTTTTTTTTTTTCTTAAGGAGAATTTTGTATAGTTGATGCTATTTCAGAACTTGATATAGGCCTATTCAACGTTTCCACTTCGTTCTGGCTAAGTCTTGGAAGATGGCATGCTTCCAAGTATTGGTCTATTTCCTTCACATTTTCGTATTTCTGAGAATAGAGTTTCTTCTAATATTCATTAAGTATTTTTTTTTTGAATCTCCGAAGAGTCTGTTGTTATTTCGTCTTTACCATTTCTGATTGATGAAATTGGATATGCTAATCCTTTTTTCCTGGTTAGGTTCATCAAAGGTTTATCTATTTTAGTGACCTTTTCAAGAAACCAACTTTTTGATTTATTGATCTGTTGTATAATCCTTTTGTTTTTAATTTTATTTAATTCTGCTCTGATTTTGGTTATTTCATTTCTTCTGCTGGGTTTGGGAGTGGAATGTTCTTCCTTCTCCATTTGCTTGAGATGTCCCATTAACTTGTTAACTTCTTCTTCTGTTCTCTTGAGGAAGGCTTGCACTGCTATAAATTTCCCTCTTAGGACCACCTTTGCAGTATCCCAGAGGTTCTGATAATTTGTGTCTTCATTGTCATTTTGTTCCAAAAATTTGGTAATTTCCTTCTTAATCTTGTCTATGACCCAGCTATCATTCAGCATAAGGTTATTTAGTTTCAATGTTTTTGTATGAGTATGCAGATTCCTGTTGTCATTGAGTTCAATTTTTATTCCACAATGGTCCAAGAAGATGCAAGGAATGGTTTTCCATTCTTTTAAATTTGCTGAGGTTCGACTTAAGACCTAAGATGTGTCAATTTTGGAGTATGTTCCTCGGTCTGATGAGAAGAATGTGTATTCAGTTTTGTTAGGATGAAATGTTCTGGGGATGTCTATTAAATCCAAATCCTGCTTAGCTTCTTATTAGAGGATCCATCCCACACTTCTACAGGAGTGCTAAAATCTTCAACTACTATGGAGCTGGAGGACATCAAGTTGTTCATATCTGTTAGAGTCCCACTTATAAATTGGGGCACATTCTGGTTGGGTGCATAAATGTTAATAATTGAAATCTCATCATGTTGTGTGTTACCCTTAACAAATATGAAGTGACCATCCTTATCTTCCTTACTTTTGTTGGTAAAGCCTATTATATATGTGAATATAATTGCAACACTTCCTTTTTTCTGATTTCCATTTGCCTGAATTATAGATGACTATCCCTTCACCCTGAGTCTATATTTATCTTTTAAGGTTAGATGAGATTCTTGTATACAGTAGATATCTGGCCTGAGTTTTTGTATCCAGTCAGCCAACCTGTGCCTCTTTAGAGGACAATTTAAACCACTTACATTAATTGAGAATATTGATAAGCCTGGTAGTATTTTGGGTATCGAACAGTGGTCACTTTTAATCCTTTCGCCACTGTGGAAGTTGGAATTTGATCAAAAATTTTGGAGTGACTTTGCTTTGGCGGTAGAGGATTGCGTTGGTCATTATGGAGGATAGGTCTGAGACTATCCTGGAGAGCTGGTTTATTTATGGCAAATTTCTTTAACATGTGAATGTCATCAAAGTATTTAATTTCTCCATCATAAATCAAAGTCAGTTTAGCTGGATACAGGATCCTGGGTTGAAAATCATTTAGTCTTAGGAGATTAAAAGTCGGTGACCACCCTCTTCTAGCTTGAAAGATTTCAGTAGAGAGATCTGCAGTCATTCTAATATTCTTCCCCTTGTAGGTTATGGTTTTCTTATGTCTGGCTGCTTTCAGAATTTTCTCCTTCATGTTAACTTTGGCAAAGTTAATTATAATGTGTCTGGGATATGCCTTATTCAGGTTGAGTCATGCTGGGGTTCTGAAACTGTTTGCTCTCTGAATTTCAGAATCTCTTGGCATGTCTAGGAAGTTCTCTCTGATTATTTCACGGAGTGGAGCATCAGGGTCTTTTGAAGCCATCTCATTGCATTCAGGAATTCCTATAAGGTGAATATTAGTTTTCTTCAAATTATCCCTGAGCTCTCTGAGAGAATGATCCATTTTTGCTCTCCACTTCTCTTCTTTGAGGGTTTGGGACCGTTCAAAAGCTTTGTCTTCAATGTCAGAAATCCTGTCTTCTGACTGCTCCTTCCTGTTACTGAAGGATTCTACTGTATTTCTCAGATCTTTAAGAGCTGCAAGTTCTTTTCTCACTGTGTCATAATATTTGGTGATTTTTTCTTTGAATTCATTGATTTCTTGAAACAACTTTTCAAATGCTCCCTGAATTTCTAGTTCCAACTTTACTTCCATTCTATTAATCTTATTTGCAATCCAAATTCTGAATTCTATTTTTGACACCTCAGCATTTGTTTATGAATGGGATCTTCTAGTGTACCCACCATGTCGTTTTGCGGGGAGTTTATGTACTCTGATTATTCATGTTGTGAGTTTTTCTGCTGAATTCTCCCCATGATTATTTTACACCGTTTGACTAGATTACCAGATAAGGTGAAGCTGGGTTGGGGGCTCCTGGAGTAGGGATTCAGCAGCCCTTTGCCCAAGACCTAGGACTGGTCTTTGTACCTTTTCCTCTCGAGGTTTTCAAATGACCTGTACAGTGCTATGGCCTGAGACACTGGCGACCTGCTTGGTGTGGTGAGGCTAAGTGGCTCTGTTTGTTTTCAGCTGGTCTCTGTCCAATCCTAGTGAATCAGTAACTCTGGGTTGAATTCTCAGCTGTGAAAAAATGCCAGCAACCAAGTCACCCTGCCACGCATGGGCAACAACTGGAAAAGGATAATCAAATCTTTCCACAAGCACACCCCAAGGGTACCACTTTGGATAATCTTCAGATGATTCGTCCAGGTCAAGAGTTCCAAATCAATTGTCCCAGTCAGCACCCAGTCTCAAGTGGGAGAGTTCAAAAGGTCTCTGGCAGCTCAAGTATGACTCGCTACAGTGCTCCATGGAGTCAGAAGGACCCACTTGGCAAATGAATTAGTCTGGGAAGGTTGATGCCTCCTTCCCTACCTTACACCTCTGATGCACCAAGTCACTGGTAACCCGCCAGGGCTGTGACCCAGTTCCCTCCAATGAGCAGATGCTCCAGGGGTTTGCACCTGTCTGAGTCACAGGGACATATATGTCTCTTTGGCCAGACCACCACACTCTGCCACTAGCTGGCAGGGGGAGCTGAAGCCTGATAACCTTGGGTGCTTAATGGAACCTGGGGCAATTCACTCAGTTCCAGCCCCACCCCAGATTCATGTTGCTGTCGCTTATATTCTGGCAGAATTAGTGTTTCTGTCCAGGCTATATTCCCCTGCAGGCCAGGCTCTATTTGAGTTCACAGAAACTGTAGCTCAGCCCTGCCCTTTGCCATTGCGCCAATTCTCACGGAGCTGGTGTCTCTGTCTCAGCAGCACTCTGTGTTGTAGCAGGTGCAGTTAGAGTTCACACTCAGCTCTCAGTTCCTGCCTCTCCTTGGGTTGGTACTTGTACACAGATCTCTGTATCTGTTTCTCCCCGGTCTGATGCTGTTGCCTTTCCTGCTTTTGTCTCAGATATTTTCCCCTGGCAGCCGGATGCTTCTTAGGCTCACTAAAGCAGCACTTCTGACTCAGCCCTGCCCTGGGAGTATGCCGTCTCTGCACGCAAATATTCTAGTCTCCATCCCCACCTTGCCCGCTTGGGCAGGTACTGCCTCAGGCATACCCTTTACTCATGGGGCCTGTGTTTACCTGATCTGTTCTACTAGTGGCTGCCACCGGAGTAGATGCCTGTCTTTCTTTGGTTGCCAAGAAAGGTGGGGAGTGTCTCTCCAAAATATCCCCAGAGTTGTGAGCCCTATTGTTCCAGCCATTGCCTCTGTTGCTCTGTGCCTCAGTCCACTGTCTTCTCTTCACACCCATGCCACAGAATCAGCACAGACCTACAACAGCCCACGTGTTGTCCATACCTTTCGAGAAAATGCCCAAGAATCTGGACTCCATGGGAGATAGGCTTCCAGATCTCAGGTGAGAGTGGAGGGGAGTGCTGGGAGTTCAGAATCCAGTTTTAGCACACTAGTAGGTCCTCTTTGGGGAAGGAATTCCAGTTTTCTCTCCTGTGGGATGAAATAGAAGGAGATCTGAACTCTGCTCTCTTGTTTGTATAGAGTATACTGCAAGCTGTTCTCATGAGGGAGGGGATTACCATCTGCTTGGTGATGGATTCTGTACCTATTGTTTGTTTCTTTGGGGTCGCAGCTCGCCTCAGCAAGGTTGATGTGCATTCTTCAACCTTCTCTCTTGGCTCAGCTCCAAACCATCAGCTTACTTGCTAAACTTCTGTCTTTTAACTCTCCTTCTGGACAGGAGCCTCTGTGGAAAGCTGGCTCCAGTCAGCCATCTTGTCTCTGCCCCCCTGCTGGCATCTTGATCTTGCACTTCTCAGCCTCCAGAATTGCAAGAAAATAAATTTCTGTTCCTTATAAATTACACTGTCTCCTGTATTTTCTTATAGTGGCACTTACAGACAAAGACACATGGCAAGATTAACCTCCCTCAACCTCATTTCCCTTCTCCCAAAGACTTAGGTATAAGAATATCCAGCACAGTCTCAGTGCCCATAGCACAGTGTTTATGGTGTCAGGCACAGACACTGAGGATGGCAGGCTCGAACCCAGCCCCGGCCAGCTACACAACAATGACAACTGCAACAAAAAATAGCCAGGCATTGTGGCAGGGTGCCTATAGTCCCAGCTACTTAGGAGGCTGAGGCAAGAGAAATCATTTAAGCCCAAGAGTTTGAGGCTGCTATAAGCTGTGTCACCATGAAACTCTACCAAGGGCAACATAGTGAGACTCTGTCTCAAAAAAAAAAAAAGAATATCCAGTATGGCATGCCACATGAAGCAGACACTGAATAAAAGTGTGTTAAATAAATTGATCCTTTAAAAAACATTAGCTAGAATTTCTTGGGTGTTAGGTGCCAGGCCTCTTGCTAGTGGTTCACATTCATGATGTCCTAACAACCCCAGAGGCAGCTGTAGTCACTTTATCACTGCTATCCTATACTACTTTCAATTCCATATTTCTCCTCATAATCCCCACTCCCAAGTTGTTGACCTTGTTTCTAGAAATTCTAGGGTATGCTACTTAAGGAAATAAGAACTTGATTTCTCTTTTAATATATTGATTTTGAGGCCTACAGTTCTAAATCCTTTTATACAACTAGAGTTCATTACATAGCTAATTTCAGTCTAGCTGAGGAGAAACCTAATAATAATATATTTTTTGGTTTCATCCTCTTTGACTGAATTTAGCCTGATGAATTTTACAAGAAGAAAAATCCAATATTATGTATGTGAAAAAGGATCTGACTGATGGGAAGCAATAAAAGAATATGCTCACTTTCTACACCAGAATCATTATTTATATGATTAAAATAAAAAGTCACCTGAATCTTTTCTGCTTGTACAGTTTGAGTCTCATTACGATTGTTTTTTCTGCTTTTTCCTAAATATTGCTTTCCATATTTCAAACATCTAATTAAGTAATAAACACAATGAAAAGTGAGATGATATACTATTTGGCAAAGCATAAAATTATACAGTAGATAGACTTCCATTATGATCCTATTTTTATTGTTATGATTTTCCAGAAGGGTTTCCTTCAGATCAAAACTGGATGTTTTGATTCACTTGAATGTGGAGAAGATTCAACTCAACCTTTATTCTGTTCCTCATAAGAGTGTATTTTCTTTAAAAGCAGATGAGGAAGCTTAATCTCCTTTGTATTGATGAAGCCTCAGGCAGACTTTAGGACCCACCTACTTCTGTATTCTTGGGCACTTAAAATAACTACTTAAGTAATTTAAAAGATATAGAATTCTACATAAATAATGTATCTTTGTCTAATTCTTGTGTGTGTGTGTGTGTGTGTGTGTGTGTGTGTGTGTGCAGTTTTTGGCTGGGGCTGGGTTTGAACCCACCACCTCTAGTATATGGGGCCAGTGCCCTACTCCTTTGAGCCACAGGCGCTGTCCTCTTTGTCTAATTCTCACAGTCAGTTCTATTCCTTATACAATGTTCCCCCTAACACATACCCTCTGTAGGCTTAGACCTTCTTATAACAACCTAGAACTAGAAGGGTTGGAGCAAATGAAATGTGCATTTTAAATAGTTACATATGCTGCATTTCAAATAGTAATACATGCTGTCAACTATCACTAAAATATTATAATCTCACTAAAAGAGTGTGTATGATAGTACCTATTTCCCATATTTACCAACATTTAATATTAATCAATCTAGGTGATAAAAATTTCAGTTATGTTAATATAAAATTCCATAATTATAAATTTGTGTATTTGTATGTCCATTTAAAAATTTCTAGTTCTTGTCTTGCATTTGAATATTTATTTTCCTTTTGCTATAGATGTTTAAGTTATTCTTTTATAGAAGGTTTTGCACCTCTACGAATATTTTACCTTTATGTTTGAGAATTCTAGGTTTGAAATAATTTTCCTTGAGAATTTTAAAGTCTTATGCTTCCCTATACTGCAGAATTCAGGATGGCCCAAAAGAAGTCCACTAACAGGATGCTTTCTCTCTTAGGTAGCTTTTTTATTTCCACCCTTGGAAATAGTAAGGCTTTTCTTTTCACCCTAGGAGCTCTGAAATTTCATCAAGATGCTGCACTTAGGTATAGGCTGTTTTATTTGCCATTGTGCTGGGATAATGGTTGATGTTTAATCTGAAGACAAAAATCTATCTTCAATTTGGGGAAATTATCTACTGTTATTTCTTTGGTAATTTCGTTGATAATTGTCTTATCTGTTTTCTGTTCTTTTCTTCTAGAACTCCTACTCAATAAATATTTGACCTCTTGGATTGATTTTCCAGGCCCCACTTTTCTATCCTGTTTTCAGTCTTCTGTCTCACTGCTTTCTGTTTTGGAGGAGTGCCTTAATTTCTCAAATCATCTTGTTGGCATTCAGCATTACTTATTCTATGATTATGTGCCACTCCACTGATTTATAAAAAAAATTTTTTTACATTTTGTTATTTATTTTTCAATATCTCTTTCTTATTCTGTCTCTAACATTTCTATTTCCTTACTTTTTATGTCTGAGCAGCATAATGTTTTCTTACCCTTGAAATAAACTTTAATGAGGCTAGAGTAGGCAAAACTTGATTCTCAGCCCACAACTACTCTAATGCCAGCATTTGATTTTAGGTTATTCATTGCAGAAATGTGTGGCATTTCTTAACAGTATGTGTTGCTTACCTAGATAAATAATTATAGTACTAATAGTAGCTCATATATGTTGAAAATTTCTTGTTTTCAGTATTTTACATGGATTAGCTGATTTAATCCTCAGAGAAATTGTGATACAGTAGTCCTCCCTTACCCAGTTTCCTTCTCTTTCCATGGTTTCAGTTGCCCACAGACAACCATTGTCTGAAAATATTAAATACAAATTTACAGAAGTAAAAAATTCCCTAGTTTTAAATTGCATGCTGTTCTGCGTGCACAGTCCACTCCATCCTGTCTGGGTCATGAATCCTCCCTCTGTCCATTGGATCCACACTGCGTGCACTCCCCACCCTTGAATCACTTAGCAGGCAGCTTGGTTATTAGGTTGACTGTCTTGGTATCCAAGTAACCCTTATCTTACTTAATATGGCTCCAAAGTATATTATAAGGAGTGATGCTGGAAAAAAAAAATCTCAGGTTACTAAGATCTATGGTAAGATCAAATCTTCTATCTGTGAAATTGCAAAGAAGAGAAAAGAAATCTATGCTAGTTTTTCTGCCACACCTCAAATTGCAAAATGTATGTATGTCCACCATGCATGGTTAAGTGCTTAGTTAAGATGGAAAAGACATTAAATTTGTAGATGGAAGAAATGTACAGAAATGTGTTCTGACTGAGGGCAATCGAGATTGATACTATCCATAGTTTCAGACATCCACTGGGGGTCTTGGAACATAGCCTTGTAGGATAAGGATGGGAGGCAACTGTATTTCCATTTTACAGTTTAAAACATTGATAGAAAGAAGCTAACTAGTTTTCCAAAATGATACTACTGTAAGTGGAGAAGCTGAGTTTCATCCCAGGCTAACTATCTCTGCCAATTTAAAAATGCAATGTACTAATAATTATTTGCACAGCTATTAAAACAAATAAACAATGTATTAATGCAACTATCACACAAAGCAGACCAGCCCAGAGTGGTCCAAGTTTAGATTACAAGAGTATGTCTGACTCAGGATCCTTTTGAATCAATGATTGGAATGACTCTCTTTGTGCATGCAATGTATCAATATTCATCTACTATTTCATGTGGCATGAGTGAAGGCTGTCTGGGGCAGAGAAAAAGCAAGTGAACAAAGCATCCAATGTTCACAGCATTTCAAACAATATCAATCAGTTTTCACAAATCATCTGATTCTATAGAGATTAACAGGCTTGACATAGATATTGTTAAAAACTGAAGTATATAATCATCATAGACAAGGTATTTGGGGGGTTTAGTTTCTAAAAGGCAGAGTGAAATTTCTCCAAAAGATTCAAAGCAGCATAAAGGAAAGGCACTGCCATCCAGTCACTGCTGATGGGAATACCTCTGGTAGGAGCTTGCAGTGTCTACCTGTGTTAAATCTCCCTTCCCTGGAGCTCATCATGCCAGTGATGCTAAGAAAACAAAATTATATGGCTTAGAAGATGGTTGTAGCAGAATGCCAACGAGCAGAAATCTCTCACATGCAGACCTCCTGCAATGCCAGATTTGAAAATGTTACCTTCACAGATTAGTCCCAAGGTGTGTGTGCAATAAACCAAATTGAGAATGATTAAAAGTTATAAGACTGAAGTTATAACAACAATAGTATTAAACGAAACTGTGTCTAAACTGAAAGCACCTCTGGCTATTTTTAAATCGCTAAGAACAAACAAAAATTTGCTAAATCATTAAAATCAAATTAACATAATTAAGGATCTAAAACTGTTAAGAGTATTAATGTGATGACTACATTTCTTTAAACTCAGTTAATGAAAAATTACTGTTACTTCCTTATGAGAAAAAATTACATTAACTAATATCCTTGTATACTGTTTAGATTAGCAAGTTAATCTCAATATGTGCCAAAGTCTGTACCATTAATGAGTGCTGATTTTTTTTACATATAATCAGAAGGAAACCTTCCTGGCCATGTACAACCTGGGCAAATGAAAAAATGAGTTGTACTACTCTATGAAAATCACTACGTGAAATATAAATGCAAAGAAATAAAAACTAAAATGAACGAGAAGTACAAACATTATTATTCATATGAAGGTCTATAGGAGGTTTTCCTTAAATTTTTAAAACCTTTAACTGTTACCATATCAAAGACTGAGGTCCTGAGAAAAAGTCTGGGAAATGCTGCTGTATAATGGCACGTTTATTAAAAGCATATTGATCTTTTTTTATGAATGTGCCTTTAATTTATTTAATCCCAGAATATATATATTTCTTGTAAATAAGGACTAACATGCATATCGTGAAGGGCCTAGTGAGGAAGGTCCTGACTTTGGAGCTGGAGCTGCAGAGCTTGGCCATTGAGTCCTTTCCTGGAAGCAGGGCAGACTGAAGGAGAGGCCCGATGGCCAGAGTTTCCTCAGCCCTGTGCAACTACATTCATTCTCCTGCTGAGGTTTTTCTTCCTTCTCAATCAATATATTGCCTGGTTTTTCTAGAATTTCGAAGGAAACATGCTGAAAGAAGTTGAAATACAATTTTACTTCAGTAAGTCAAATGCTATTTTCTATTATCTCTCATTATGTTTCCGAGATATATATATATTTTCTTTTCTTTTTTTTTTTTTTTTGTCTGATTGATAATCAAGGTGAGTCTGACCACCAGAGTTTTATTACCTTACTCCCATCCTCACAATCTCTGACCCACTTGGCCCTTAGTGAACTAGAAGAGATATTATTTAAATCTGCTTTTTAAAAATAAGGTTAAAAATATATTTATAGCACAAAGATTCATGGCTCAGTTTATATGTTTTGTAAATCTAGCTTTTATAAAACCAGATTACCTACACTAATTGGTTTTTAAAATTAATTAACAATTAAAAAGACAAAGTCTACCCAGACTTTAAAGCATACAAATTATGTAAAGTAGCATTCTCTCAAGCAGGATATTATTTAAAAAAATTAAATATATATATCTGGCCTCATTTAACTCTAATGGTTTGGAGGGGGGTGGACTCTACCTAAGTAACTCAGAAGCAGATTATACTCCCTAAAAGTTATTCTGAAGTACTTAGGAATTTTCACTGTTACAGTGGCAGTTGAGCAATCCAGGGCATCTGCTCCAGAATGCCACAGACAGTAGAACTAAATGAGAGTATGGCCATGCCACTGGTTCTGTACATCCTATATTTTAGGGAAAAATGAGTATTATATTCTTTATTAACAACTTTCAAACTCATTAGTTGAACTTGTCCTCCAAAAATTTATACTGGCTCTTACTACTATAAACCAAACGACATCCTCCTGATCCAATGTGCCCTTTTCGTTTTATGGGTCAATCACAAACAGATGCTGGATCCTCACCAAACAGAGATTCTCAAGAAATATGCATAGAGTACTTAACAATCTACTCGGACCCTTACCCAAGTTCCTCTGAGCTAGGATCACTGCATCCAGGCCCCAGGCTTGTGTTCTTAAAAATGGGTCCAATACTGCTGAGAAACACCAAGCCAGATCTTCCCACCACTACAATGCCTCTTGTCCAGGACCTTACTTGTAAATGTCTACACTTTATCTTGCCCAGAATATGAAAGCAATTTCCATATTGTGTAAAGGGTCTGATCAATTTCCAAGGATGATATTTTGCCTTCTCTCATTTCTATAACAGAAGGAAAAACAAATAACAAAAAAAAATTATTTCCTTCCATATCCCCCAACTACCAGAGGGTTGAGATAGTAATGCTATCATAGACTGAAAGGTAAATGTCCCTAAGCAAGGTCTTCTAGGGGTTGTTGAAAGAGATGCTTTTAGTCCTCTTAAAGCACAGAGGCCTAAGAAGATCTTTTCAGTCACATTCTTGCCAAATGGCAATAATTTTGTCCTCTGGGATAGCTGTCTACAACCTTTTTGGAACCAGGGACAAGTTTCATGGAAGATAATTTTCACACATTACATTAATTTTGTAGTTTGTTTTTATTATTATTACATTGTCATATATAATGAATTATACACTCACCATAATGCAGACTCAGTGGGAGTCCTGAGTGTGTTTTCCTACAACTAGATGGTCCCATTGGGGGGTGACAGGAAAGAGACAGTGACCATTGAAGTGTGTTGGTTATGTCCATCCAGTCTACTCCTTAATCTTGTTTTGGTTATTGTCACTACAAAAAACCCTGCTTCACAAAAACAGGATGTTGAAAATGTAGCAGGCTTTTTAGTGTTTTTGTGGTAAAAGCATTAAATATCTCAGGATATTATTCTGCCTTGACTTTAATCCAGTACTATGCAAATTTGAAGTTGTCTCAAGCATACTTTTAAGGCCATTGTTATCTGCAATCTCCAGCAGCTGATCCTCTTTCAGCACAGACAAAGTCAATTCACCTGGCTTATTCACAAATGACTCCTTCTCAATTTGGGGGTCTTTGGTGGTAGAAACGTAATGCTCAAACCCCTTTGAAAGCTGTGATAGATGATTATACACCAGCTGGAAGAAAGAAGGCCCTGGCTCAGTCTCTTTCAAAATCTCTGCTAATGTTTGAAACATGTCAAAAATCCCAATGTTTACTCGTCACCTCCCTAATTCCAGTTTGGCTTTGAATGAGGCCACTTTATCTGCTAACTTGAATACAGTTGTCGTTGTCCCCTGAAGTGACAGATTGAGTTCATTGAGCAGGTCGAATATGTCACATAAGTAAGTTTTGCAACTCATTCTGTGTTACTGAAATGTACTGCCAGTGATGACTGTTTTTCTAAATGAAATCGCTGGAGCAGCTCTCATAACTCAAAAACTCTGGCCAGTGATCTATCCTTAGGACACCTTACTTCTGTGTGTAAGAGAAGATCTGTGTGTGCCCTGCACCATCTCCTCACAGAGCTGTGCCAACAGATGCAATGAAGGGCATGGACTAATATGGTGTATAATTTTAATCACATCCTGAAAAAACGTTGTTTAGTTCAGGTGACATTTTTTGGCTAGCCAGTATTTCTCTGTGGATGACAAAGTGGGCAGACTCACGTTCAGAAGCGACCTCCATGACCTGAACAGTGAAATCAGAAAGGTGTCCAGTCATGGCAACAGCTCTGTCTGTGCATACATCATCACAAAATGACCAATTTAGTTTTCCTAATAGGTAATCATTCAAAGACCTGAACAGTTCTGCAGCTGTGTGCTGGTTGGCAACAGAATTACATATACTCATGTATATGAGTATAACATATACTCATGCACATTCTCCTGCAAAACACAGCACACAAAAAGATGCATTGTTGCCTTGTTGTTGATATCAGCAGACTCGTCAACCTGGGCTGCATACCACAGTGACTCATTAATCCTCCCTAACAGTTGTGCCTCTATATCCTCTGCTATTTCATTAATTCATCTAGATTGCCTGTCCTAGAAGTTCATGGAAAGTGTCCTTAGCAGCAGGCAAGATCAACTCTTCAGCAGTGGTAAGGGGAGTCTTAGCTTTAGCCATATGGTCAGCCAGCAAGAATGATGCTCTCACTGCAGACATGTTTGATGATGTGATGGCCTTCCATAATAACTTTTGTTTTCCACGTTCATGTTGTTCTATTTTTTAAAAACTCAAAATACTTGTCTTTTAATGTAGTTTTGAAGGTTTCATGGCTTTTGGATAGCTAGGTTCAGAGAACGTGAATCACATGTTGCAGTAAACCCGTAATTGAATTAGGATTCTTGATATTTTCTTTTAAATGAAGGTTTCATTCTGTTGGCAGACTTAGAGTCTTCTGCTGTCTCATCAGTGGGTTCCCTTCCCCCTTTACAAGGCAGCTCTCATGGAACATTTATTACTTATTTTTGCTAGGGTTAGCTTCTTGGCTTACTAAAACTCAGATAAAAACAAGTGTGCAGTGAGGAAAGAGGTGAGTACAAAAGTGGTAAATAAAATAATGGGCCAACCACATGCAGTCTAAAATAAGTTTCTGATTATGACTTAAAGCCTGCCACAAGATGTGGCTGTATGATTGAAGTACATCAACTCATTTGCCATTATAAAGCCTGCCACCTGATGCAGCTTAACTGTCATTTGCCATTCACTGACAGGGTTTTGATATGAATCTGCAAGCAATTGATTTATTATGGTCTCTATGTGGTCAAATCTCTCTGCTAATGATAATCTGTGTTTGTGGCCACTTCCTTAGTGCCATCATCATTGCCTCAGCTCCACCTCAGATCATGAAACATTACATTCTCCTAAGAATGTGCAACCTGGATCCCTTGCATGCACTCTTTACTGTAGGGTTCAGGCTTCTATGAGAGCCTGTGAAAATCTAATTCCATCATTGACCTGGCAGGAAGCAGAGCTCAGGTGGCAATATGAATGATGGGGAGCAGTTGTAAATACAGATGAAGTTTTGCTTACTCATCGCTGCTCACCTTCTGCTCTGCAGCCTAGTTCCTGGCAGGCCACAGACCAGTATCAGCCCATATCCTGGGGACTGGGGACCACAGCTATAGGAGACATTGGGCAATTTCTGGAGACATTTTTGGCTGGAGTCATAGGAGGATTGAGGGTTGCCACTAGCAACTAGTAAGTAAAAACTGGGATGCTGATAAACATTCTTCAGTGGGACAGCTCCCACAACAAAATATTATCTAGCCCCAAATGTCAATAGATTGAGAAACCCTGCCCCAATCTAATGTAAAATACATGTTTCCAGGCCCACAGATATAAATGGAAACACTGCTTGAATTATTTAATAGTTCATTCAACTATCTGTGTTTGTGTACCATTTTCATTATCAGAGAGGTCTGGACCTGGCTTTAAGAACATTTACCAGTGGTGTGACCTTGAGTAAGAAGTTTAAACCCTCCATGTCTTTGAATAGAGAAAATAACTCTTCCACACAACTGCCATGGAGATTACATTAGATAATACATATAAATTGCTTAGTGAACAAATGTTAGCTCTTGCCGCTATCACCACCACCATCACTTAGTAACTACTAAGTGCCTGAAACTGTGTTTGGACCTGAAAATACAGGAATGAATAAAGTCTTGGGACTGATGACTGAGAAGCTCACAGACACAACCAGATAAGCAAAAACACAATCAGAAGACCCATCCCACTACCCAATAACATACATCTTTTCATTTGCCTCTAGTATCCCGGAATGCAATGCTCATTCATGGCATTCTGAATGCGTGATGAGGTCTTCTAATGCTGTGTCCTACAGACCTTCCCTATTGACCATCATGATCCAGATGCTCTAGATTGATACCTCAGACACTTTGTGGCAGAGTTATTCTCACAGCAAAGAGAAAATAGCATACAAGGGAATGACTTCTTATGGACCTCAGAAAGGGAACAGAACTAAAAATGTCACCATGTTCCACATGTGGCAGTTAAAGTTTCAGCCCATGAGGAGTACACGGTCAACACATACCTTCAGGCTACTCACTTCCATTGCATTTTTGGCGTTTCTTAGCAAGAAACTCTTAATTTAGCGAACTAAACATCTTTCAGGGAAAAAAATTCTCCCTGTGAAAAAAATTGTTCATAATTTATTTTTCTTATTGTTTCAAGTGACTTTTACTTATCCTTCTTATATCACCTGATACAGTTGAGCTCCTTGCACTATGCAAAAAAAAAAAAAAAGTAATAATTTGCACATACACATTATAATTTGTAACTGTAAGAGTGACTGCAGTGTCACATTCACTAGAATGATGACCCATGGCATAAATAAATAGGGGGTATAAGGAAGGTGTGTGCCTTAGGAGAACATCCTTTAAGCAGTGCAGTGCAGTTCAGACATGAGGTCCTTGCCCTATTCCACACACTCAGCAGTAAGAAAAATTACTTGAAAGGTAAAAGCTCTATTTAGATGCTGTATATTTTTTCTTGATTTGGATTAAGCTCAAATGATTATTTTTAAGTTAATGTAGAAACGCTGTGGAAAAATGAATCATGTTTTAATTGCTATAATGCTGCATCATTTACTTAAACTAGAAATGATTGGTGAATCCAACTTTGTGGCACATCCTAAACAAGCCAATTAGTACACAGATTAACCTCTGTAATCACTCTCTAGCCAATTGCTTTCCATAACTTTTTCATGAAAATTGTTTGCATTCATGTTTCTTAATGAAACAGGTAACTAGCCTTGCATTTTAGTAATTTGGTCCTCTTACACAAAAAAGTTTATAACATTTGCTTTGGAGAAATTTATTGCATGTAATAAATTTGCATGTAATACAAAAATCCTGTATTTCACGGAGAGGCTTCAAACCATAAGAGGACACAAGATAATTAAGTTTTTGGACTATTTAGAAAGCAGAGAATTGCATTAGGAAAAAAACACTCCATGGCTTCTCAATTCTACAAACCTTTCCATTGCAAATCAGAATGATAAAGAAGGCACAAAAGTATATGCATGAAAGTCTTCCTCCTTCAAAATGTATCAATCACTTTCCATAACATTTGCCCTATTATCACTCATAACCTTATATGATAAGGAATGAATACTTTTGAGATATAATTGTAAAAAATATAAAGCAGTTCACCCTTTTGTTGGGGTACTCCTAACAGTATACTTGTCCTCTATCTGAGCTACTGCTCTATTTGTAGCTGTATGTATCAAGTATGTCTCACACACACAAAGGACTTTGTGGTAGATTTCCTTTGGACCAATTTATATAAGGAAACAAGGAGCCTCCTAGGATAGAAAGAAAAGGAGTAACAGGGTAACAATTTCCTTCTAGGACAAGGGACATGTTGATGCCAGGAAAAAGAAGAAGTAAAGCAGGGAACAACACAATGTCTTTGAATATTGAGACTCCAGTGGGCACACAGAAGCCATCAGCAGAGAAACTGCAATAAATATAGAGCTAACAAAACAGAATGGTTTATCTGAAATCTCAGTAGGGCACTAGAAATGCAAGACATTAGTAGCACTTGTTGGATAGCATCTGTCAACTTACGGGAGACAACACTCATTCCTGAACTATACCTGAGTGCCCTAGAAGTAAGGCTCTATTACCTTGGGTGGATGGGTATCAGTAGACGTCACAACTCCCAGTTACCAATGACATGGGTACCACATGTGGAGCCACAGCAACTGGAAACGTTCCCTGGATAGAAGGGGAATGAACTGGTTGGTGATTAGAAGTGATCAAGAGACCTCATAGAACACACGTGAGACAGATGTTCATTGGTGACTCCAAAGCTATTTGGGAGGAATCTGAGAGAGCCAGCTGGAGCCAAAGAAATGCTGTTTTGTAACTGCTATTGTGATTTGTTTTTATTCCCAGGATGAAGTGGCTTAGGAAATAAAGAAAATGGCAGAAGTAATAATGATGATTGTGAAAAATAGTGACTTTATTTTCTGTGTAATTCTCAGCATTGTTTCTGTGAAGTAGAAAAATGACATCAAAAATATTTCACTAGAAATTCATAAGCTCTCAAGTTAAATAATAAAATAGCCTGTCATGTAAGATGCAATATCCAAAGTATTGAACCGACTGGAAGAAACTGCTGAAAATCAATGTTTCCTCTTATCTTCTCATGATAAACCACACAGAGAGAACATTTCCCAGTTTATTACTGATTGGAACTAAGGAGTAGAAGAAACACTATCTTTTACCTGTAGTCTAAGGTGCCGGGCAACCTTAATACCTGCCCAGTCTTTATCCCAGGAGCAAGGTCCTGGTTGGCAGACTCCTCACTCACACCTAGAAGCAGAAGACATGCTACACGGTACATTCCTCAGGTACCAAAAAGTAGTCCTGACTCTCAGTGAACCAGCATTTCCTAAGCTCTGTACCCAACCTCCCTGCACCAATGACAGACACCCAATCCTCTCAGCCTAGCTGATGTCCTCTCAGCTTCTCCCATCTGATGGGGCTGCCCTGAGCCTGGCCCTCCCTATGCAGACAGTTCTGCACTTGTGTCTATAAGGCTACCCTCTCAGGTAATACCTAACTGAAGATCATAACAATACATTTAATCTAATGCTATCACCTTCATAGGCATTCTGTATGGTTTCAAAAATAAAATATTTCATTAATTTTTCTCAGGTTTTATCAACTTTTTTTTAAACCACAGAGAAGAAGGGCAAACAAATGCCGAATGGCACAGAACAGGTCTGATAAGGCCTGAATGACCCTGAAATGATACACACTTCAGACTGAAGAGCTGGGGTGGACATACATAACATGTCTATGCTGTAGACTTTGGGGCAGAGTAAGAGAGCTTTTTGGATTATGAGAACTTGCTTTTTACTCCTCATATACTAACAATTACTGTCAGAAATTATGGTTGAATTTTAATAAATACTCTATTGGCATATAATGAAATAATCATGTGATTTTTCTCCATTACAAAACTATTTTTTTTAAATTATGTTAAACTAAACTTGTATCCCTGATTTAAACCTAATTTGTTCAGGTATTGACTTTGTTATACACTACTTGACTTAGCTTGCTCACCCTTTTTTAAATATAAATTTTGTACTTATTTGACATAAAGTTGATAATATTCTCTCATATTTTCAGTATCTGCAAAGAACTATAATATGTCCCTTTTATTTATTCCTAACACCTGGCTATTGTTTTACTCTCCATTTCTTTGTTTCAGCTTGAAAATTTTAATAGACTTTTCAGAAACCAAATTTTGGCTTTAGTCTCTGCTATACATTCGTTTTTTGTTTCTGTTTTAAATTTCATTTTTTATGCCCTTTTCTTTATATTTTCCTTCCTTCTACTTTCTTTCAGTTTATACTTTCCATCTTTTTCTAAACTTTTGAGAGGGATGTTCAGTTTATTAATTCTTAGTCTTCTTTCTAACATACATGTAAGGTTATATATTTTCCTCAAAGATAACACTAGTTGCATTGTATACATTTTGATATACCAAAATTTTAATGTCATTTCAAATTATTCTCTAATTTCCAGTGATTTCTTCACTAGCCAGTAACTTATGTAGAATTGTATTTTTTAATTTTTAAATATGGAAATATTCAAGATTCCACTGTTGCTCTCAGGGTTATTATTGTTGACTTGAAACTTAAATAAATTATGATCAACTTTTGACCCTTTCTAAGTTTTTAATTCTTTGAAATATTTTAGACTTTTTGGCAATTAGCCAAGATATTTGTATGTTTCACAAAAAAGAGGTTTTGGGGATTATTATGTGTTCAATATCTTGATGTATTCTTAAGTAAACTTTGTTATGTTATCCAAATCTTCTAAATGCTATTTGTCTGCTCTTTCAGTTACTGAAAAGATGAACCACTATCTTTCACTTTCTGTGGATTTCTTTATCCCTCCTCTCAGTTCTGTCAATCTTTGTTTTAATTAGCTTCTATTACTAATTAACTAAAACTTAGGGATTATTTAATTTCTGGGCAAGAAACTTTTATGGTAGGAAAATACCTTCTTTATATTTGGTAATATGTTTTTCTTTAAAGTCTTCTATAAAGTTAACGTAGCTACCATCATCCTTTTTGTGTGAAGGGACATTGGTATTTGCATTTTACATTTTCTAACTTTTTACTTTCAACATTTTTACATAATTATAACTTTAATATATCTCTTGAAAGTAGCATTAAGGTGGTCCTTATCCAGGCTTACAATCTTTGTCCTTTAATTGAAGCATTATGTCTATTTAGAATATGGCTATTAATAAATTTGGATTTAAGTTTGCCTTATTACCATCTACTCCTCTGACCATCACTATCAACTTCAAAAATGGGCATTACGAGAATTAAATAAAATTTGAGCTCTAAGTGCTTTGAAAACTGAATGTTCTAAAGCAAACCTATTACTAAATGATTCCATTAAAGATTTTCTGAAAAACTGTGATGCAAACTCTTCAGAGTGCAATGCAGTTTCAGAGAAGTTTTAAAAAAGCAGGCAATTGCAGCATCATAAAAATACATGCAATCTCCTAGGATGACTCTTAAAAGAAACAAAGCTCATGACATGTAGCATGGAAAGGCATACTGGAAGAACCTGGCTCAGGAATAACAAGAGGGCCAGTGTGTCAGGATAGGGTAACAGGGCGAGATGAGTGGTGATCCTGCAGGGCTCTGCAGTTCTGGTTGACCTTGTTAGAAATCCCCCTCCTAGTACGTAGGGCAAGGGCAGGATCAGATTTAGATGTTTATTTGTTTACTGAGGCACCTATGGCAAAAAGTGATAAAAGAGGCAAGAATGGAGTGGAATGGAGTGGAATGGAGTGGAATAAAGTCTTCTGAAGACCCCTCTTCCCTGCAATAAGGTGATACCTCAGACTTGTGAAAAGTAGCATGTGACTGTGAGGTGCCTCTGAGAGTGAAATAAATAAGATATAAAAATGTCTCCTGTGGGAAGTAAGGGAGAAGGTGGTATCAAGCATGACGTCCATGAGTCTGAATCAAACAATACTCTGATGGGAAGTGTTTGCAGTGAATTTATATCTATTATAAAATCTAATGCCTACAGACCGTTTATCAAATCTCCTGCTTATTATTTTGTCTTAATTCCATTATTAATACAATTTAAAATAGCAAACTTAATGAAAAGCCCTCATAATTCCACTCTCCAATCTTTCATAATTTTTTTCTTTGCAGGATTTGTGCTAAAAATTATATCAAATAAAACAGAACAGTGTACCACATACTATATTATTCTTCTCACAAAAGATTCCATAAGGTTCAGTCAGAAATCCTCAGAGGTTCAGACCATGTTGACACTGTCTCTATAAAAAACTAAAACACAAATGTTTCATTGTATTGAATTTTCATAAGAAAATAAAATTGAAATAGATAATCCTAGCAAGAGACAATTTGTTTTTTTCCTAACACAAAACTCTGGTACCTCTGCTTTCAAAAGAAGCATTTCTATTATACAACCATCATGTTTGTAATTGAAATGATAAATGTCAAATTTTTACTGGGTCTGCATTTCATTTAGGTTTTCAAGTTTTAAGCTATCTCCAAAATGAAAGATAAAGTTTCTAATGGAATTATAAGATTGTTGAGTAACAAAGTTTTTTCTTTTTTTCCCCAGCTATAAAAATTATGTCAGAAAGCATCAAAACAAAAAAGAATGTATTCTGAACATTAAAGAAGCTTCATTTACTGAAGGAAAAAAATCCCTCAGCAGTTGTAAACTGTAGAGCATGGATAGCAAATGATGAACTTATGTCATCTATAACAATGGTGTGATATAGATTCCAAAGGTCCCTGGAATTTATAGCACAGGGGTCTCTGTTCATTCAGGTTGCGCTCAAAGAATACACAGAGTGGAAAGATGAAGGGCTTAGAAACAATAGAAATTTATTTCTCACAGTTCTGGAAGCTGACAAGTCCAAGATTCAGTGTCTGGTGAGGGCTCACTTCCTGGTTAACAGATGGCCATTTTCTAGCTGAGTTCTCACATGCCAGAAACTGTAGCTCTCTAGGGCCTCTTTTATAAGAGTACTACCCCATTCATGGTCTAATCACCCCCGCAAAGGTACCATATTTTAACACTATCATCTTGGGGGCTAAGATGTCAGCATATGAATTGGGGTGGTAGGGGGAACATAAACAGTCAATAGCAACGTGCTATGTGTGCAGACTGAGAGAAGGGATATGTGTGTTGTACATGGGAACATGGAATGGGAAGGGCATGAAGGACGGTAAAGGATATTAGTGCTTCTATTGTTTGCTATTGTGATGTTTACTCTGGGGCTGAGGGATAAAGAGAGAAGAGGGGAAAGATAGGGGGATTAGAGACAATTTTGTTTTTCAAACATAACATTGCAAACTATTTGTCAATGGAACACAAACAGAATTTGTTTTAGTTGCTAGAATAAAAGATATCAGAGTGTACTGTATATATGAGGCATGATATTTCATGAGACTTTTGTTTCACACAATATGTATGCATTGATTGGTCATATAAAATATTTTTCATGCTATAGTTTGTAGTAAAAAATAGTCACTGAGCTACAGTATTTAAGGCTTCCTTGTCCTGTCTTTCCCACAGTCAAGGACTGTTAAAGACCTGTTGTTCACTTTTTACCTGTGCTTTTTTCCTTTCAAAATGAAATGCGGGGTTTTCTCTTTATTCCTATTGCCAGGAGTGGAGCAGAGAAGAAAATCTTGCTTCTGATTTTTCAGGAATTATCTCTTATTCCTCTTATTCTTCATCACATGTTCATCCTCTGTTAAACAGCTCTCAAACCCCTAGCCTTACTAGATCGCTGAGCTTTCAAAGATTATGAAGCTCATCTCTCCCTTATCTATTTTATAGATGGTCTTGAAAACTGGCATATGAGTAGCTTTAAAAATATATTCCTATCTAAATTGTTGTCCATTTGAAAAAAGAAGTGACGGAGGATACCTGGGAAAAGTCTAAAAAAACAAAGGTTTCTCAGAAAAGCCCAAGGACACACCTTCAAGGTCCTCCCCATGGTAACCCATCCCTTAAGAATTTGTAAAACTTAGCTTTCTGGGTCCTTGAAACTAACACTCACTGCTTGCTTTGGCTTCTGCAAACCCTGCACACGATTGACACCTCCCATGAGAGATAATATGGTAATTCCTTTGTCCGTCTACTGTGAGTCCACTAAAAGGACAAGGACAGAGATGATCGGAGAGCATGGCCCCTTTGGATTCTAATCTGCTGTGACTCCGCCAGCTAAAATAAAATTTCTTCACCTATAATCTTTGGTGAGAGTCTATTGGTTTCAATTCACTGGTCCTACAACAGAAGCATACACTGAATAAAGAATCACTGAATCAGATCACTTTCTTGCTGTATAAACTAGAAAAATGTATTCATTCTGAACCTCAGTTTACTTGGCTATAAATTAAAGTTAATATCATCCCCTTAACTAGATTTTTGCAAGCAGTAGAGATGATTCATGCAAAGTGCCTCACCGAAGTTAGGTATTTGATAAACGATATTTTGAATTATAATAAAATGAGAACCCAAGACAACTTTTTTCATAGCTTCTGCATCTATAGCAGGCATCTTGTTGTCTACTGTCATGAAGAGCACATTTAATCTCTTTTTATCCTGAGGACCAACACATGGCCTGACACACAATTGATGCTTGATAGAAGTTGACAGAATTGAATTAAAGAAGGCTGCTGTTGTGTTTTCTTGATAAGAGAGTATACTTATTGACAAAATAATTATGGAAACCATTTCTTCCGTCCACATAGCTTATTAATTTGGGGGACTAGGAGCATGACCACAATAGGAACCACCTATCTCCCAAATGAACCAACTACAAAGGGAACTAAAGTATAGCTTCATCTAGTAAGCTTTTACCTGGTAGGCATTTAACACGTCTCTGCTCTGGGAAGAAGCCAGTAATTGAAAGTACCTCCTGGTAAAGAGAAGCTGAGCTCTTAGACTAAGCACAGAGAGATATTTTTGCTTATCTTCAAAAAGACCCACCAGTTGATAAGAGGAGAAGTAGTTCTGCTCTGAAACAAACCTATGACAAACCATACTGAACAGAGGCCAGTGCTTATTTACTTTTAAAAACTCCATTTCTCATGCTCCCATCTTTATATAATATACACCTGTAAACCTTCATGCACTGTTCTGACCTCTAGATTCTTAGCCCCCTCAGGTGATGGGTACACCTTGCATTACCAGTCTACCTGGCCTCCAGGGTAGCACCATGCTCTAATGACTGAACAGGTATGTCTCAGGAAGGTGGGAGCCCAATGTTCAACAAGATCTCTTTGCCATCTCAGAGGAACCCCAGATATCATTAAAACAAACAAAACAAACCATATGTGTTTCAGTAAACTGACAGTCATCTCTAATGAGCCCTGAGGTGTATGAAGCTACTGAGTTTTCCCATTCTATTGTCTTCAAAGTAATAAAGAAAATACAATTCTTATGCAACTGGCCTTTCCACATGACCTTAGGGTGGTATTTGCTGTCTATTCTGCTATTAAACTACCTCACAGGAATAGTCTTTTGTGGAGTTTCTTTCTGTTTCCTCTCTCACACACATAAATAAGAGGCCCCAGGGGTGGAGGGAACATCAGGAGTGGGAGGGAAAGAACAGGCTCTGGTGAAAGGTCTCAATCAGGCCCAGCCTGTGGGCCATGGTGACTGGGAGAGGACTGGGAACACTGAGCTTTCCTGGAGTCTGCTCCCCTCCCTGCTGTCTGCCAAGCAGCAGGAAGACACAGCTCATACAGCAAAGCCAAAGGTCACAGATGGAGAAACAGCAAGAAACTTTCAGCGACTTGTTGATTTTGAAAACTTAATGTCCATGCAGTATAACAATGTGCATATTGCTGGGGGGGTTGGGAGGTTGCTGTTTATGTCAGTAAACTTCAGAAAAAGATGTTTCTTCTAGACATCTAATTGTTGGTATACATTATCCTTCATCCTCTTTTACTTAATAAAAGGAACCACCTTATCTGAGCAGCAGGGAACTATTTCTAAACATTGACATTTTCCCTACAATAGCAAGAGGCAAAATATAATCATTTATTTTTAAAACGTATAAAATAATAGATTGGCACTGAAACAAGTCTAGAAAGTTCAAAAGATCAGAGTTAAGTGAGCTCCTGTATTATGTCAGATAATATTGAAGTGCTAGTAATGCAATGATGACAGAGAACAAGTATTCTAGTAGGAAGAAGCAAAATAGACAAGCTAAAAAATAATTTCAAAGAGTGGTACATGCTATAAATAAGGTAAAACATGCTCATTCACTAAGAGAGTGAGTAGCTATGGAGGGCGGATAGATTTTGGCAGGTTTAGAAAGGGCCTCAGGGATGAGCTGGCATGTAAGCTGAAAGCTGAAGGATCAGAAAGAGCTGCCGAGTCCTGGCTCTGTTAAGAGTGTCCTAGGCAGCAGATGCAAATACCCTGTGGTGGTAGCACAGGACAGGCCCTGCCTGAGTGCCTGGAGCTTGGTAAACAATAGGCGCATACACGAGGACAGGTTGCAGGGTGGGAGGTATGGCGAGACCCCACAGGGGCTTGTGACTGGATGGAGAAAATTACCTGTGTCACTCTATCCATAAAGGGAAACCATTGGAAGGGACCTCCATCAAAATAAAGCTCCTTTGCCACTGTCCTGCATGACACTGGCTTACCATGTTCTATGAACCCACCCCTTCCAGACCAACAGCACAAAAGACACATTCCCCAAACCCATAATTTCTGCTTTTTTCATTGTGATTCAACCAAGACTTAACTTTGATGACAAATTGCTTATGTATAAATAAACCAATCATAAAAATAGATACATAAGATCTCTCACCTATCCTCATACTTCACACCATTCTCAGGCTTCACAATGATTTAAATAGAAAGAAATGGAACCAGAAAATAGTCAAACTGTATAAATTAATTTAAATTATCCTTCTCACAACATCCCTGAGATTGACGTGCCAAGTCCCCTTGTCAAACTGGATTACCTGGAAGTGAGTGCCGTCTGCAAAGTATCTCAGACATGGATAACATAGACGGGACTAAACCGCTTTTCTTCCCATTTGAGTTGTCAATAACTCCCTTTGGGCCAATCAAGGATTATTGTTTGTTAAGCTGGCTCAGCCAACCATAAAATCATGGGAGAGTCAGGCCTGGCCTCTTGAACTGGGTCACAGTTAATATCTCTGAAAGCCCCACCCCAGGTCCACACTCCAACTGGGGAATGTGCTCTGTAGCAAAGTCTGAACTTTGCTTCCACAAGGAAACATCTCCCTAACACCACCAACTACTTTTTGTCAAGTTCATGTTCTTAAATCTGTATCGGTTTGGTTTTCCTTAAATGAAAACAAACCAGAGATAAAAGTATGGAAATGAAATGGTTTCAAACAGCCCAAGAGCCCTTTGGAAAAAGACATTAACTTAATATGCATTTCAAGATAAATGATAAGATATGTATATAAGGGAAGCAAACTTCTAAAAAATTCACTAATAATGTGTGAAGATTAAAGTTATCTTTGATTGAAAAACGTAACTGGATAAAGACATCAAAGAGAAAGATCTGAAAGTGAACTTTCACCAGATAAGACAGGTGCAATTTGGTTTGTTTTATTCTTGCAGGTTTAAAGGGAATACTTTTATTTTGAAAAAATTTTTTAGCAAACAACTCAGGAACTTTTACTATTTTAAATGACTAACAATAGAGATCAGCTATTAAAAAATCAAGTTCTGCCTAAACACATTCACGTTATCTCAGATGGCTCAGAAAATGTATACTGAAGCCAAGTAAGAGATGATCTCCTGAGAGTCTCTTTCAGAGGGTGGGACTTTCTGGTACGAAGGAGACATCATTGTGAAGCTAAAAGAGAGCTTTGACCTCAGTGCTGTCAGAGAAGACAGGTGCAGACCCTAAACTGGTTTGCAGGCTGTCTCCCCTCCACTGGGGCATCCACATCCAGAAACTTAAGTCCTCCCCAAGGACTTAAGGGTGTGGCTAGAAAATATACAAAGACAAAATAAATCTTTTTCATAAAATAATGACTTTTAATAGTTTTAGAACTAAGACTTAAATTTCTGATTTGAACCTATTATAAAGAGAAAAGGAGTTTCTCTTTTAGAAAAACACATACTTATTTAGAAACTGCCACAGTTTCTTTTTTAGTCAAAAATACTAATTCCTAAAAACAAAAGAACCCTCCCCCCCAAAAAAACCCATATCAGAACTATACCAGTTGCAATTGACAGAAACCCAGTTCAAAGTGACTAAATTATAAGAGGGGGATTTATTGGCAGACTTAACTGAAAAGTATAAGGGTCAATGGGTTCAGGTTTGGGTAGATCTGAGATCCTTCTTCATCTCTTCATTCTTCTGCCTTTTGCACTGTTTTCAGATAGGTTATCTTTAACTGGAGGCAAAGTGACTACCTCGAGTTCCAGATTGACTCCTCCAGATAATTCAACAAATATTTTAGGTTTACAGGTCTCATTCACATGGCTTGGTTTAAGACCATCCCTGTGGTCTGCACAGCTGGGTAGCCAGTCCTGGTGGCTAGCTCCTGCAGCTGCACCACTCAAATTCCACAAGCTGAGAAGGGAAAACCTGAGGTGCTATTACCAGAAAAGGATGGCAAGCTGCCATCTGAGACCAACAAATGTTTACTACATAACATCCATGCTCTTCCCTCCATCTACCTGTTTCCTCTTCTTTAAATCAAAAGCTTACCAAAACCAAGTTCAGATATTTCCTCCTGCAAAAATGCTCCCCATGTTTCACTGAACTGCTGGCTTGAAAATGGGTCATTAAAGAAACAAAACTCTCCCCAGACTCTCTCCCTTTGAGGGAGGACCCTGCCTAGTCCTCCCACAGCCTCTTGGGCTTCCCTCTGTGACAAAATTTACTACACTTTGTGAAAGTTTCTGTGTACATGTATAGTAACTTCCCAAAAGGTATTTTATTCTTGCCATTAAGGACGATCTTTGGCACAAAGGAGTAAAAAACTTAAGGGGCCAGGCGCAATAGCTCATGCCTGTAATCCGAGCACACTGGGAGGCTGAGATTGGTGGACTGCTTGAGCTTGTGAATTCAAGATCAGCCTGGGAAAAAGCAAGACCACCCATTTCTACTAAGAATAGAAAAACTGAGGCAAGAGGATCGCTTAAACCTGAGTTGGAGGTTGCTGTGAGCTATGACACCATGGCACTCTACCCAGAGCAACAGCTTGAGACTTTGTCTCAAAAAAAAAAAGAAAAAAAAAGAGAACAGCCGGATGCAGTGGCTCATGCCTATAATCCCTGCACTTGGGAGGCCAAGACAAGTAGATTGCCTGAGCTCACAGGTTCAAGACCAGCCTGAGCAAGACCGTGATCTCGTCTCAAAATTATAGCTGGGCATTGTGGCAGGTGCCTGTAGCCCCAGCTACTCGGGAGGCTGAGGCAAAAAAATCACTTAAGGCCAAGAGTGTGAGGTTGCTGTGAGCTGCAATGCCACAGCACTCTACCAAGGGCAACAAAGTAAGACTCTGCCTCAAAAAAAAAAAAAAAAAAAAAAAAAAATGATGGCATCAGACTTGTTGATGGAGATAGTTGTTCTCTGTCAGGGTGTATTAATCAGTCCTTTATAAGATCAGTCACACTGAATTTATTCCAAAATAACAATGCAACAGTCTCCAGAAAAGCTTTCATTTTAATGTCTTTACCTTGTAAATGGGAATTTGAAAACTTAGTAACAAAAATGCATGTTTACCTAGTCAATATGTACAAAATCAGACAAGAGAAGCAAAATATTAACTGCTGAGGTATTTTAAAATAATTTATTAGGAAGTACAAATCCCATTATTCAACTCTAAACCTTAATAACTTTAATTCATCTAACTTCATTTACTTTTTCAGTTCATCTTCTGATTTCACAAAAATAGAAATTTTGTATTCTACTCTGATCAATACTTTATGCAAAAACAGCCTATGGGAAAGCAAGGCATGATTTTTCAGATGATGTTATTTTTAATACTGCTGTAATTTACCATTACTTAAAATATACTAACTGGGGGTGGGGAGAAGATAAGATGGCGGTCTGTAGCCAGCCTTCCGCAGAGGCTCCTGTCTAGAAGGAGAGTTGAAAGGACAGAAATTTAGCAAGAAAGCCGATGGTTTGGATCTGAGCCAAAAGAGAAGGTTGAAGAACGCACATCAACCCTGCTGGGGCGACCTGCAACCCTAAGGACACAAACAAAAAGGTACAGAGCCCCCACACCTATGAGAGCGGCTCACAGTGTACTCCATACCTCCATACAAACAAGAGAGCAGAGTTCAGATGTCCTCCTGCTCTACCCCACGGGAGAGACCCTCTAAAAACCAGACCTCCTTCCCCCACTAGGGTGCCACGGCACTCTCCCGCCAGGCATAAAACTGTATAAAACTGTATATATTCTCTATCTGCAAGTTTGAACTCCTGACACTCCCCTCCGCTCTCACCCCAAGGTCTGGAGGCCTATCCCCCATGGAATCCAGATTCTTGGACATTTTCTCGGGGGTTGTGGACAGGGCATGGACTGTTGCTGATCTGTGCTGATTTTCCGGCTCGGGAGTAGTGAGAGGAAAGTGAGCTGAGAGGAGGCCGAGCTGGAGAGGTGGTCCCCTAAGGCATGGGGCAGAGACACTCTCAGTCTCTCTGGGCAGCCAGGGGAAGTGGGCCGGCTTCTCTGGTGGCAGCCACTGGCAGAGCGGACTGGCAACCAAAGCCTGTGAGGGAATGCCTGAGGCGGTACCGGCCTGGACTGAGCATGGGGATTAGAATACTCCTAGAGTCACCTGACTCTCAGGGCTTTATTTACCTTCAGATGCACCTGGCCCTCAGGGGATGAAAGCTGAGACAAAGGGCTGGAACTCACAGACTGAGTCAGACCTATTTGCAGCCCAACATCTGATCAGGGGAAAATAGCCATGACAGAAACAGATTCTGCAAACTTGTTCTATTCTATCAGCAACATCAATCAGGGACAGGGTCAAAACTGAGTGAATCGCCCCAGTCCCTATCAAGTACCCAGCTTGTCAAGCCTCACCTCCCCCTGCCAAACAGTGACAGGGAACGGCAGACTGGCTAAGGAGCCAAAGACCTCACTGTGACCCTGGCAGGTGCAAATCTCTAGAGCATCTGCTCATTGGAGGAAACTGGATCACAGCCCTGCAGGGCTACCACCGACTGGGTGTGACAGAGGGGCAAGGTGGGGAAGGAGGCATAAACCTTCCCAGACTAATCTACTTGCTGGGGGGGGGGGCCCTCCTGAGCTCAAAGAGCACCGGAGGGAGTTATACTAGAGCTTCCAGAGATCCCTGCTATCTAGTTGCCAGAGACTTTTTAACTCTTCCATTTGAGACCAGTGCTGGTTGGGACAATTGATTGGGACCTCTTCAACTGGGCCAATCACCCGAGGACTTTCCAAAGTGATACCCTGGGTGTGTGGTAGTGGGAAGGTTTGATTTTACTTTTCCAATTCTTGCCTGGGCGGGTGCATGGTGACTTAACTGCTGATATTTCTCCACAGCTCAGATTTCAATCCAAAGTAACTGATTCTGTAGGGTAAGACAAAGACCAGCTAAAAATAAGACAGAGCCACTTAACCCCACCACACCAAGGAGGTCCCCAGTTTCGCAAGCACTAGTACTCTACGGGTCCTTGGTAAAACTCTAGGGGAAAAGGTACAGACACCAGTCTCAGCTTTCAGGCAAAGGACTGCTCAATCACTACTCCTAGAACCCCCAGCCCAACTTTGTCCTTATCTACTCACCCAGCCAAACAGTGTAAAATTAATCATGTGGCGGAATCAACAGAAAAGCACTGGAAACATGAACAACCAGAGTAGATCAACCCCCTCAAGGAAAAATTTGGCAGACACAAATGACGATCCTATGCATAAACAGATGGCTGACATGTCAGAAATCAAATTCAGAATTTGGATTGCGAACAAGATTAATAAAATAGAAGAAAAGTTGGATTTAGAAATTCAGGGTGCATTTCAAAAATTGTCCCAAGAAGTCAAGGACTTCAAAGACCAAATGACCAAAGATTTTGATTGAGACAAGAAGTTGCAGCCCTCAAAGTTCTGAGAAACACAGTAGAATCCCTCAGCAAAGGAATGGAGCAAGCAGAAGAAAGGATTTCTTACATGCAAGACAAAGCTTTCGAATGCTCCCAAACCTACAAAGAGGAAGAGAAATGGAAGGCAAAAACGGATCACTCTCTCAGACAACTCTGGGATAACTTGAAGAAAACCAATTTTTACCTTATAGGAATAACTGAAAACAATGAAGTGGCATCACAAGGCACAGAGTCTCTTTATGAGATTATGAAAGAGAATTTTCCAGACATGCCAAGAGATTCTGAAATTTAGATAACAGAGAGTTTCAGAACCCCAGCATGACTCAACCCCAATAAAACATCCACAAGGCACATCATAATTAAGTTTACTAAAGTAAATATGAAGGAGAAAATTTTGAAAGCAACCAGATGCAAGAAATCTATAACCTACAAGGGGAAGAATATTAGAATAACTACAGATTTCTCTGATCAAACCTTTCAAGCTAGAAGAGACTGGTCATCAACTTTTAATCTCCTAAAACAAAAGAACTTTCAACCCAGGATCTTGTATCCAGCTAAACTGAATTTCATTAATGATGGAGAAATCAAATACTTTAATGACATCCACATGTTGAAGAAATTTGCTATAACTAAACCAGCTCTCCAGGATATGCTCAGACCTATTCTCCATAATGACCAGCGGAATCCTCCAATGCAAAAGTAAACTCATCCAGAAACTTTTTATCAAAGTCCAACTTTCACAGTGAGGAAAGGATTAAAAATGTCCACTAGATTTTCTACAGATTTATCAATATTTTCAATTAATGTGAATGGTTTAAAATGTCCTCCAAAGAGGCATAGGTTGGCTGACTGGATACAAAAACTCAGGCCAGATATCTGCTGCATACAAGAATCTCATTTTACCTTAAAAGATAAATATAGAGTCAAGGTGAAGGGATGATCATCTATATTCCAGGCAAATGGAAAATAGAAAAAAGCAGGTGTTGCAATCTTATTCGCAGATACAATAGGCTTTAAACCAACCAAAGGAAGGATAAAGATGGACATTTCATATTTGTTAAAGGTAATACTCAATAAGATGAGATTTCAATTATTAATATTTATGCACCCAACCAGAATGCACCTCAATTTATAAGAAAAATTCTAATAGACATGAGTACCTTAATTTCCTCCAGTTCCATAGTAGTTGGAGATTTTAATACTCCTTTAGCAGTGTTGGATAAATCCTCCAATAAGAAGCTAAGTAAAGAAATTTTAGATTTAAACTTAACCATGCAACATCTAGATTTAACAGACATCTACAGAACATTTCATCCTAATAAAATTGAATACACATTCTTCTCATCAGCCCATGGAACATACTCCAAAACTGATCACATCTTAGGTCACAAGTCTAACCTCAGCAAATTTAAAAGAATAGAAATTATTCCT
>CAUYRH010044126.1:0-35156 GCA_963574655.1 Perodicticus potto
GTTGTGGCGGGCGCCTGTAGTCCCAGCTACTTGAGAGGCGGAGGCAAGAGATTCGCTTGAGCCCAGGAATTGGAGGTTGCTGTGAGCTGTGATGCCACAGCACTCTATCCAGGGTGACAGCTTGAGGCTCTGTCTCAAAAAATAAATAAATAAATAAAAGATTCAGCTCAGAAAGCACATTCCTCCAGGAAACCTTCCCAGACCTTTGACAGAGTTAAACATCTCTTCTCCATGTTCCCATTGTTCCAAACACATAAAAATTACTTTCTAAACCACACCACTTCAAAGTAAAAGGAGGAACTATTCATAACTATGCCTGGACAAAATATGGAACCAGGATATCTGTTTAACCATTTATACATCTATGATAACACTTATGACTGTTGTTAAATTCCGTTCATATATCTGGACCATCTTTATCCCCAGAGGACCATAAGCTCCTCAAGGGCAAGCCTTACCCATCTTTACATGTGTAGAACTTAAGAGCCAAGATAGGCAGTGTTGACTTAAATAGACCTAAATAAACCCTGGTACAAACTACTCATAGTCATTGCCACAGATGTCATATCATTTATTTGACACTAATTGTGAGCTGAACTAATGAATTTTTGTAAGGTAATTTTTAAAAGAAGCATGACTAAAAAACTGTCTACCAATCATTTACACAACAGTCAAGAAGAGCCTGAGAATTTAAGACAGAGGAAACAATATCTCAAAAAGGGAAGTTACATCAAAAGACACAAAGTATTCACTTTTATTAAAACTGTATATGCCTCCAGCTTTTAGTGTAAGAACAAGTCAGCAGTGTTCTATTCCTAGACTCAAAAAAAAGAAAGTATCTCTTCTCCTACTTCAAAGAAAAAAAAAATGTTTGATGTAAGAATGGTCAGTCAAGAATCAAAGTAAAAGATAAAGCATGCAATGAAGAGTTTCTCAAAGCCACAGAGAACCCATTTAAGGGTACTCAATTTAAAGGTAAATCCCCTTGGCACCAAATTGTTTGTAACAAGCAAAAAGGATTTACACATACCCAACCATCTAAACTCTATTTCTCACATCCAAAAAAGACATCAATACAAAATATTTGAAAGACGAGTATCTCTTTCTCAACAACACAATTAACAGCTACAAAAATCAATCTCCTGGATTATATTACTCTGCTGAAACTCTCCAGAAGTCTCTTCTCTCTACAAAAACAATTTTTAAAAGGGTTCCCCATATAACCTTAATCACCAATCTGAGTGAGGTTGTGAGGGATGTGAAAGTGCCCCCAAGCAGGCACATATCATTACCATTGTAAGCACTCAAATTCACCTGTGGAAACAGTACAATACTAAGCATTCAGGTGATCTAACTAACTGCACTACCATTACAACTCACTCCTAGTCAAGTCTCGCTCTGTCCGGTATAAGCTCTCATCAACTCTCCAGCCCTCAGCATTACATAAATTTTATTTTAAACAGAAAGAAGATTCTGCTCCCCTCACCTACCAACTAGTCCCACTCCAAGGGATAGAAAATTCTAAAACCACAACAAAAAACACATAAAAGATACACAAAATTACACTGCACTCTCATGAGTTCCCACCACAAAATAACTCCTAATCATATTTTTAAATGAAGAGCCATAGAAGAAAAAGAAGAGAAATAACTTACTTTGATAATCTGGCTTAAAATTGAGCCAATGGTAAAATAGAAATAGTAACCTCAATATTGGTTCACACCACAGCAAATCCAAGAACCTAAACAGGCTTACCTCAACAGAGAACCCCAAATTCCTAGTCTCTCAACTAGTTAAAGCCAACAGAGCTTTAAGACAAATAGACTTCAGAATTCTGTCAGGACATAAATAACACAGGATTTAAAGGTACTTTCACCTACTTCTAACAAGTAAATTTCTGGCAAGCAAATTCCCTTTGGGTGCCCCAGAGTCATTAACACCTGCATAACAGGAACTCAGAGAAGAATTTCAATGAACACACAAGATTCAACCTTCAGGAGAAAGAAAGCACATCCTCTTGGCTTTCTCCTACTCTGCTTAAAGCCTAAATTTATTTCCAGGTGAAGGAACATTAGAAAAACATGAATTTCCAAGAGATCCCGAAAACTAACCAAAACTTCCAATTTTGATTAGAGAAAAATACTTAAGCACTGGAAAATCCTCACATTTCACATGCCAAACCAAAACAAACTGAAGCATAAAACTTCAGCATAAAAACAACAGTTTCTGTTCCCTGAGCAACAAATGCCTAGAGAAGAGGGTCAGGAACACAAGTAAAAATTCTGTAGCCCAAACAGCTTGAGTTCTTGTAAATCAATAACTGAGTTTCAGAGACACCAAGAAGAAAAAAAGTGTACTCCAGGTTTGTTTCAATATCCAATAATACTTTTTTTTGGTCGAACATTTTTGAGGCAGAAAACTCACTTTGAAAAAGAGGGAAAATTAAAAGGCTGAGTTTCATTCATCTTAAAAGTGAATTATAGCAATTACATATATAAGTACAGGGTGTCAAGAGACACGCTATCTGTACCATAATATCGCTGTATGTCAGTTAGGAAGTGACATCTCAGGTAAAAGTATAACCTGTTACTGTCGTCATCAGCAAATTTTACAAGAACAAGACTCCAAGTATCTTAGCTATGAGGGTGCAAATCCAAAAGGCAGATATTGCACTTACAAGTCCTTTGATGCTTTGAACAGAAAATTCACAACTTTCCTCACTAGGCAGCTTCACTCAAACAACTTTCTCCTTTGCTAAATTCTCAATGAACAGTATCTTCAAACCGATACTTTTGTCTTTGCCCAACGTAAACTCTTTGCAAAGTGTTTTCAGTGTTCTGCAAAGCGCAGACCCCCAGTCTAGTTAATGAAAACACCCTAGTGAGAGTTTCTCAAAGTGTGGTCCGTAGGCCACTTGCGTTAGAATCACCTGTGACGCTGATTAAACTAAAGATTCTCAGGCTCTATCCCAGAATCTCAGATTCAGTAGCTCTTAAGACCCCACGAAGCGCATTTCTAACCTCGCAGGTGTCCTCCACAGGACACTAAAGTTTGAGAATCACTGCTGAGGATTCAAGCCGCGAGTAATCATTTGCCTCCTTCTACACACATGGTTTAGATTGGAAAAGCTCAAAATGCCACTCGCGTCCTTGAAATTGGGGTCGCTTTTCAAACGCACCACCCCATAACCCACCAGGAAGCGAGGGAGGAGCTTCCGACCCTTCCGGGAAAGCTAACTCCCCCGGGTGAATAAACGGAGTTTCCCTAGACCCCCAGAAGCTGCCAAACCGTGGGGGAGGGGAGGCTGGAGCCCCGTCGCCCGGAGGAGGAGGAGCCGGCCTGCCAGCTCGCCCCTCCGCAGGAATTTGGGGTGGGGGGGCGTGGAGAAAAAGGCGCGACATCCCTTGCCGGCGGGGGAACCTCTCCCCTCCCAACGCCTAGCCAGGTTGTCCCGTTCTCAGAGGAAGGGTGGCCCCGCCCCCTCCGGCGGCGGGCAAGGCTTTGCCCCTCCCCCTCCCGGTAGGGGTGCGCGGTGAGCCCACCCCCCACCGAGCCCCCTTCGGCGCCCGCCTCACCAGGCGGGCGGCCTCGGCCCACGTGCGCTCCTTCTTCCTCTTCTGTTTGTCCTTCATCCTCCTCCTCCCCGGCAGCTGCTGTGGATCCACGCGGGACCTCCGGGCGGGACGGGCTGGGGCTGCGGCGCGGGGCTGGGGCGGCGGCGGCGCGCGAGGACTCGGGTGCGGCCGGCGGGGCAGGGGCGGGTGCGCGGGGACCGGCTGGCGCGAGACCCGGCGCGAGCGGAGGTGGGGGAGGGGCGGAGGCGGCTCCACGCGCCCGCGCTGCGTCAGTCACCCACGGCGGCGGCGGCGGCGACGGCAGCCCCGCGATCGCTAAGGAATGCGGCGGCTCCGCATAACCAAGGGGTCAGAGGTCACGGCTCCGGCCTCCGCGTTCCCGCCTTGCTGAGGGACCGAGACAGGTCTGGCGGGGAGGTGGGAGGGCGAAACGCAGCTTTGCCTTCGGCGCCCCGGTGCGTGCGTGTCTGCCGTGGGTGTGTGTGAGTGTGTGTGAAGAGTGAGGAGGGGGAGTGTGGGGTTTTTTTTTTTTGAACAAAAACAAACCGAAAGGGCGAGTGGGAATCGTAGTCCCAGCTGCCTCTCTGGCCTCTCCCGCTCCGGAAGGATATGGTTGCATGAAGCGCTTGGACCACACTTCCCGGCGTGCCCTGCGGCCAGCTTTTCCGTCCTCCCTTTCCGGTCCTCCGCCTCGCGCAGAGCTCGGTTAGAAAAGGGGACGGGCAGTTGTTCGAGGAAGGGACTGGGTGGAGTCTCGCGAGGTGCGGGAACTGGCTGGGTGCCTGAGGGATTCTGGGAGGCAATGCTGGGAAGGGGCGGTGGCTGAGCTACCCCGGCCACATTTAACCCCTTCGGCGCTTCTGGCCTGTGCACCACTGGGCCGTTGAAGGTGGGGAAGGGGAATTGGTACAACTCCCACTTTGTGCGTCTTCTCGTTTGAGTGATTCTTGCCAACACTTCTCGTAGATGACGAGAGGGAGGACTTTCCCTTCTGGTCCGCCCTGGATGACTCACTGCCGCATAATGAAACAAAAAGACACTCATACCCGTAAAACGGTTATTCCATGATTGATAGACGGTTCCCCATTTCCTCCTCTGCTTTCTTGCTGTTATGTATTATGTTTGCAGAGCCTGCACTTACAGCCGAGAGCGTTGTTAATACTTGGTGATATGATAGGTAGTGTACAGAACTTTGACTTTGGTGCTATACTGACTAGAATACACCAGAGTGCATTTTTAGAGACAGTTCTCTGTAGAGAGGCGCAGGCTGTGGAGTCAAACGGACCTACACTAGAATCCTGGCTGAACCACTCCCTAACTGTTGGCTCAACCTCTCTGAGCCTCAGTTTTCTCATCTACCTTAGTCTAATATCTCATAGCACTATTGGAATTAAAATTAACATAAAACACCTGGCAGATTGGCAGAGGCTGTGAAGGGAGACCTTGACATAAGGTCCATAGAATTTGGCTCCTGGCATACAGCAAATATTTAATAAATGGTAGTAGCTGTTATTACCAGCTGAGAGACAGTGGCCAATATTTAGCCCCTTTCAGCCTTGGCTGCATAGAGTTAAATGACATGATGTTCAAAGCACCCAACACATAGAAGGGTTTTTGTACCTATTTGTTGAATCAATGTCCAGGAACATTTGGTGAAGCAGACCTGAACTGGATTGATGACAGGCTTTTAAAAACGATGAAGACACAGTCACTGGCCACATTTGAAAGGTTTCTCCGGGTGTGGAAATGCACCCTCCACCCCCTGGTGTTAGCACATAAAACCAGTACTGAGAGAAGACAACCCCTGATGCCAAGGGGTTCGGTGTTCCCTCATCTAATATTGGTCGCACAAAAGACTTTCACATTCAGTAAGTAAAATCCTACAGTATGAAAAGTCTCTAAAGGTGAAATAAGACGTTTTTAAACCTTCTGCCCCAACATTACCATAAGAGAAAAGAGGAACAAACCTCCCTCCAAAAATTATAAGAGGAGTTTTTTAGTTTTTTCTTTCAATCTGCAGCTGACATAGTAACCTTTGAGAAGTCATTTGGCTTCTTTCAAAGGTCTTCTTCAGTAGCTTCATTCCCCTCTGACCTACAAGGAGTAACTAGAAAAGATTCACTCTAAAATGTATGTGTTACATAGTACAGGCACTTGTGGTAGACAGAATAATGTCCCTTTCATCTATAACTGTTCAAGCCCTAGTCCCTGGAACCTGTGAATATGTTACATTCAATGGCGAGAAGGACTTCGCAAATGGAAATAAGGACCTTAAAATAGGAAGAGTAGGGCGGTGCCTGTGGCTCAAAGGAATAGGGCGCCAGCCCCATATGCCAGAGGTGGAGGATTCAAACCCAGCCCTTGCCAAAAACTGGAAAAAAAAAAATAGGAAGAGTATCTGGGTGGGCCCAGTGTAATTGCATGAACACTTAAAAGCAGAAGAGATGTTTTGGAGAGAGATGAGGTAGAAGAATTAGATTCAAAGTTTGAGAGGAACACAACCAGCTGATTTTGAAGGTGGCCACAAGCAAGGGAATGTAGGTATCCTCTAAAAGCTGAGAAGAAGTCCTGCTAACAGCCAGCAACAAAACGAGGACTTCAGACCTACCATATTCTGGCAATCTGAACGAGCTTGGAAACATTACCCGCCCGAGTCTCCAAAAAAATAAAGGCACCCTGATTTGAGCCCTATTAGACTTGAAACAGAGAACCAGCTGAGCCAAAGAGTCCAGACATCTGGGCCACAGAAAGTGTGAGATATATATGAATGTTGTTTTAAGCCACTAAATCTGTGGTAATTTCTTACAGTCACAAGAGAAAGCTAATTCAGGCACTGTGGAAATACCTTTATTTCTTTTAGCAAACACTGCATGATTCTTGGTTGGCCTGAAACCATGCGGGAATCTAAATGTGAATACTTTAAGGGCTTTGCCCTTGAAGAATCAAACAGAAATTAATGGCCACATAGTTAAGTGTGAAAAGAGTATATTCAGAAGACTGTACAGATACATACTGGAAAGTTGACTTTAATTATTAAACCCTAAGGAGATTTGATTTTTTTTTTTTAATTAATGAGACTCATGAGTTTATTTTATTGTCAGAAGCACCAAATAAGAAATCTATTCACTTTTTTGTGTGTGTTTTCTGTTATTTGCAAGTACTTTTATTATACGTTATCTTCAGAAGTCAACACAGGTGCCATGGAGCAGTCTAAGATAAACAGGACCGGTATTCAGCCCTGCCTGGTTTGGAGATGAGTCACTATTTTCAAACTGTTCAGTTTTTGAGCAAAGCAAAAATCTTAGTAACAAACACACCACCAACAGACACCTGGGAATTCCCGAAAGCTCATATACCCACTGAACTTCACTATGAGATAACTGTCTCTGCATTTCAGCAGGCCTGGGTTTGAATCTTTTTTCAGTCCGGCTGTGTGGCCCAAGCAAGTTATGAAGCCTCTCATTTACTTAGTGCCATCATTTGGACACAGAACACATAGCAAATTCAAAGGGTGGAGCCAGGATTAAATGGGATCTTTGTAAAGTGCCTAGCACACAGTAGACACTCACGGAAGGCCAGCTCTCTTTGCCTGTGGGAAGTTCCAGTGTATAAAGTATAAAAAGTGCTTCATTTCATGGGTGGCACCTGTGGCTCAAAGGAGTGGAGCACTGGCCCCATATATTGGAAGTGGCAGGTTCAAACCCTGCCCTGGCCAAAAACTGCAAAAAAAAAAGTGCTTCATTTCTGGCTGGGTGCCAGTAGCTCAGTGGTTAGGGCGCTGGCCACATGCTCCAGGGCTGGTGGGTTTGAACCCAGCCCAGGCCTGCTAAACAAACAAACAAAATAGCCAGACATGGCGGTGCCTGTGGCTCAAAGGAGTAGGACACTGGCCCCATATGCCAGAGGTGGTGAGTTCAAACCCAGCCCTGGCCAAAAACTGCAAAAAAAAAAAAAAAAAAACTAGCCAGACATTGTGGTGGGCACATGTAGTCCCAGCTACTATGGAGGCTGAGGCAAGACAATCACTTGAGTCCAAGAGTTTGAGGTTGCTGTGAGCTATGATGCTATGGCACTCTACCCAGGGTGACAATTAAAAAAAAAAAAAGTGCTTCATTTCTATATCTCAGTGAACCAAGCCTTACAAGAGTGTATGCCCTTCTAATGAATATTCTCTTTATATAACTCTATCCCCATTTTCAAATGAAATTGAGGTTCAGAGAGGTCAAATTACCTCTCCCATGTCCTAGATGATTAAATGAAATCACATTTGCTACATAAACTCCAACATAACAGCTGACCGACAAATGTGGACCTCTCCTGGTCTCTTCCATGTTTTGTTGGCTTTTAATGACTTTTGGTTTAGTGACTTTGCTCACACTACCATCTCTTTGGGTTTGTCATCATATCCCCAAATCTGGTATACTCTTGGTATAAGGTAAGTTCCCAGTCTGTTGAATGAATGACCCTATCTCAATAATTACTTTGTTGGGGGTGGCGCCTGTGGTTCTATGAGTAGGGCACCAGCCCCATATACCAAGGGTGGCAGATTCAAACCCAGCCCCTGCCAAACTGCAACAAAAATTATAATATTACTTTATTGGAGAAAATATCTGAGGACTATCTTCCCATATATTGAGCCCTACTTGGAACCTGTTCAGGCAGACTCAGGAAAGACTAGAATTTTACCCAAACACATCTGTGCAAGTTGTAAAGATGCTCAGAGATAGAGACTTCATGTCCTCACTGTTTACTGTCAATAGGTCACAGAATCAGCCTATATTATGGGAGGCCCTGACTCACAAATTACCTGCCATCCACCGTCATTTAAATCCTGCTATTTTTCAGTCTCCCAAGAGTCTGGAAAAGGTGTTTAAACTACAAAAATGTCAATAAAGGCTACAGCTGCCTTATAAAACCAGGGGTAATTTTGGTTTTCCTATTTCTGTTTTTTCTACAAAGTATTACTTTTTTTTTTTTTCCAAGCTGTCCCTCTGGGTAAAGTGCTGTGGCATCACAGCTCACAACAACCTCCAACTCCTGGGCTCCAGCGATACTCCTGTCTCTGCCTCCCAAGTACCTGGGACTATAGGCGCCCACCACAACACCCGGCTATTTTTTGGTTGCAGCCGTCATTGTTGTTTGGCAGCCCTGGCTGGATTCGAACCCACCAGCTCAGGTGTATGTGGCTGGCACCTTAGCTGCTTGAGCCACAGGCACTGAGCCAAATATTACATTTTTTAATTGAAAAAAATTCTTCCTCATTTCAACCATAAAACACAGAACGTTTAGATTAAGATGGAAGATGGGGTTTTCCCTCTTATTTTTTTATTTTTTTATTTGTCTATATTTTCCAAATCTAGAATGAATATGTGCTACTTTTATGATGGAAAAACAAAGCCTTCAATGCAATATAGCTCAACAATATGAGAATATCTTTCTCTTTCTTTTTTTTATTTTAGTAGAGACAGGGTCTTGCCCTTGCTCAGGCTGGTCTCGAACTCCTGCTGTCCTCCCACCTTCTAGAGTATTAGGATTACAGGCACGAGCCACTGCACCGAGCCTGAGAACATCTTTCGTAATAAATTCCTCCTTTCATTTTACTTAAAAAATTGTGGGAGCCCCCTAGAAAGGCCTGAAAGGATGACCTGAGCTGGTTTATACCAAAATTGTAGAACATGGCAGCTCCCTGTCTGACCCTTTAGGTTTTCAGGTGGAGATTTCAGAACCTCACTTAGGTGCCCATCCCAATTTTTAATCCTTCTTAATGACAGAGGGATGGACTTATATCTACTATAAATGCTTCTGGCCTCAATTTAAGCTATTTCCTTTATTCTTTGCAAAGAAGGAAAAGAGTATTTAAAATACATTTTAAAACCAAAATTCTAAGAGATAGGTGCTAAATTGATGAGATTGGTAAATGAGTTTTTAGTGTTTTATGATAAAAACAATCTTACACCAGAGCAGTGCCTGTGGCTCAGTGAGTAGGGCGCTGGCTCCATGTACCAAGGATGGCAGGTTCAAACCCAACCCCGGCCAAACTGCAACAAAAAAAAAATAGCCGAGTGTTGTGGCAGGCGCCTGTAGTCCCAGCTATTGGAGAGGCTGAGGCAAGAGAATCGCCTAAGCCCAAGAGCTGGAGGTTGCTGTGAGCTGTGATGCCATAGTACTCTACTGAGGGCAACAAAGTAAGACTGTCTCTAAAAAAAACAAACAAACAAAAATACCCATAAACTTGCACCCTACCCCAAATGGCTTTTCTTTACTTCCCTGCAAAAGTCCACAGTAAAAAAACAAAACCAAATAAAAATACTTTTCTTTCCTCTATTGTTTTAATGATTTTAAAGTCTAAATGTTAAGTTGAAAGCTTATTTAAATGACTTTTTACAGGCCTCAACTCTTGAATATCAAAACCACCATGTGTAGTGAGAAAACTGGGGCTAGTAAAAGAAAGGAACTTTCTCAAGATCACACTATTAGTTGTTGCTGGAGTCAACATTTAAACCCTAATCCCTCATTCCAAATTCTTTCTAAGGCCTTAGAAATGCGTGGTAGCCTTAAAAATGGATCCTAAGGACTCCACCTCCTGACATTCATGTTTTGAATAGGGCTGAAACCGTGTAACCAACAAGGTATTGTGGAAATGACCACATGTGACTTCTGGGGCTAGGTCAGGAAAAACACTGCAGCTTTGCCTTGTTCTCTTGGATCACATGCTTTGGGGGAAGCCAGCCACCGTATCATAAGAACACTAAACCAGACTATGGAGAGACCGCAAGACAGTAACCCCAAACTTTCAAATGACTTCAGTCTTAGCCAACATCTTGGCTGCAACCTCATAAAAGACCCAGGTGTGGTGGCTCACACCTGTAATCCTAGCACTCTGGGAGGCCGAAGTGGGTAGATAACCTGAACTCAGAGCAACCTGAGCAAGATTGAGACCCCATCTCTACTAAAAATAGAAAAAAACTAGTTGGGCAGCTACTTGGGAGGCTGAGGCAAGAGGATCTCTTGACCCAAGAGTTTGAGGTTTCTGTGAGCTATGATGACACCATGGTACTCTACCCAGAGTGACAGAGTGAAACTGTCTCAAAAATAAGAATGAAGGAAGAGAGGGAGAGAAGAAGGAAGGAAGGAAGGAAGGAAGGAAAGAAGGGAGGGAGGGAGGGAGGGAAGGAGGGAGGGAAAAGATGAAAGAAAGGAAAGAGACGGAGCGGAAGGAAGGAAACATTAGCTGGGTATTGTGGCAGGCATCTGTAGTTTCAGCTACATGGGAGACTGAGACAGGAGGATCTCTGGAGCCCAGGAGTTGGAGGTTGCTGTGAGCTAAGCTGATGCCATGGCACTCTAGCCTGGGTGACAAGAGTGAGATTCTGTCTCAAAAAAAAAAAGACTCGAGAAAGACCCAAAGCCACAATATCACCCAAATTAGCTGGATTCCAGACCCACAGAAACCATGTGATATAAGAAATGTTAAGGGGTGGCGCCTGTAGCTCATCGGATAGGGCGCCAACCCCATATACCAAAGGTGGTGGGTTCAAACCTGGCCTCGGCCCAACTGCAAAACAGAAAAATAGCCGGGCATTGTGGCGGGTGCCTGTAGTCTCAGCTACTTTGGGAGGCTGAGGCAAGAGAATTGATTAAGCCCAAGAGTTGGAGGTTGCTGTGAGCTGTGATACCACGGTACTCTACCCAGAGTGACAGCTTGAGACTCTGTCTCAAAAATAAAAAAGATAGGCTCAGCACCCGTAGCACAATGGTTACAGTGCCAGCCACGTATGCCAAGGCTGGCTGGTTAGAACCCAACCCCGGCCAGCTAAACAACAATAACAACTGCAATACAAAATAGCCAGGTGTTGTGGCAGGCGCCTTTAGTCCCAGCTACTTGGGAGGCTGAGGCAAAAGAATCACTTAAGCCCAAGAGTTGGAGGTTGCCGGGAGCTGTGATGCCATTGCACTCTACTGAGGGCGACATAGTGAAATTCTGTCTCAAAAATAATAAATAGGGCAGCGCCTGTGATTCAGTGGGTAGGGCGCCAGCCCCATATACTGAGGGTGGTAGGTTCGAACTGGCCCCGGCCAAACTGCAACAAAGAAACAGCTGGGCGTTATGGCAGGCACCTGTATTCCCAGCTACTTGGGAGGTGGAGGCAGGAGAATCGCCTAAGCCCAAGAGTTGGAGGTTACTGTGAGCTGTGATGCCACAGCCCTCCACAGGGCAACATAGTGAAACTCTGTCTCAAAAAATAAATAAATAAAAATAAAAAAGAAAGCAGTGGACGGTCTTTCAAAAAAAACTTTGCTTATACTTTTTTCTTATTTTATTTTATTATTAAATCATAGCAGGGTACATTGCTTGTATGTTTTTATACAAAATTATGTAGAATGTTCCAGGGTGTTAACCAGCCCTCTGAAGCTACTTCACTATAAAAGTAGTAACAATAGTTGCAGTATTGCCTTTTTCTCTGAGGCCCAGAGAAATAAAAACACTTGTTCACATTTATGAAGCTAATATATGCCAGGGCCAGTATTCAAACCCAATTAATAACCCAACTAACCCAAGTCTATACACATATACTCTTTGCTACCTTGTTATTCTGCCTCCCCGAAATCCTAGGTTCAGAGCCACTGTTCTAAACTAAGCAATCCTTACCTCTTCTTCCTTCTGCATTCTCCTCCTTTAATCTTTAGGTCACATTTCTCTGGCTCCATTTTTTTTTTTTTAAGTCATAGTCTCACTCTGTCACCTTAGGTAGAGTGCTATGGTGTCATTATAGCTCACAGCAACATCAAACTCTTAGGCTCAAGAGATCCTCTTGCCTCAGCCTCCTGAGTAGCTGGGATACAAGTGCCTGCCACAACGCCCGGCTAGTTTTTTCTATTTTTAGTAGAGACAGGATCTTGCTCTTGCTCAGGCTTATCTCAAACTCCTCAAGCATCCATCCGCTTCAGTCTCCCAGAGTGCCAGGAGACACTGGGCTGCCCTCTCTGGTTCCATTTTACTTGCAATTCCTAAGTGAACTACTGTGTATTAGGACTCATCAACGACAAAAAGACAAGGTCCCAGACTTTGAGGACCCCTGGTAGAATAGGATTGTAGAGAAGAAAACAAATAATTGCACACGTTATTATTATTATTATTATTATTATTATTTTGTTTGGTTTTTGCAGTTTGGCAGAGGCCGGGTTTGAACCCACCACCTTTGGTATATGGGACCAGCGCCCTATTCGCTGAGCCACAGGTGTTACCCTGCACACATTTTTAAAACCTATAATCTTAGTACCTTTTGGACAAGACATCATCAAAATCTAAAAGGGAGGCTACCACAGAGAAGATGATACTTTATAGCCAGGGGTTATGGCGGGCACCTGTAGTCCCAGCTACTCAGGAGGCTGAGGCAAGAGAATCGCCTAAGTCCAGGAGTTGGAGGTTGTTGTGATCCATAAGGCCATGGCACTATACCAAGGGTGACAGAGTAAAACACTGTCTCAAAAAGAAGGAGATGATACTTTTTTTTTAATTGTTGGGGATTCGTTGAGGGTACAAGAAACCATGTTACACTGATTGCATTTGTTGGGTAAAGTCCCTCATACAATCGCGTTTTGCCCCCAAAAGCCCCACCCCCTTCACTTCTTCCCTCTCTCTGCTCTTCCTTTCCCCACTCATCCCTCATTCTTTCTCTCTCTGCTCTTCCCTTCCCTCACTCCCACCGTGTCATTAATTGTCATTATATCAAAATAGAGTACATGGGATTCATGCTTAGGAGATGATACTTTAACTGGCCTTGAAATCCCAAAGAAAAAGGGGGTGGCTTGGATGGATTCTGGGTAGAAGCAATAGTGAATATGGTTGTGGGCAACCTCAATGGGTGTGTGCAAGTGCAAGTGTATTCATGTGGGGGGTAACCAGCAGTCCAGTGGGGCAAGCACAGGAGGCAAAGCCAAAAAGGTGGGCTTGGTAGATCCCAAGCTAAGGTAGATTCCAAGTCAACAGTGCTCTAATTTGAGCTCTCAGATATTGGCTCTTACCCACCCCTTGGGCCCCAGACCCAACAGCACAGACCCTGACACAGAGCAGGTGTTTATCAATGTTGGCTGAACGAATTCATTCAAGCAGGACTGGTAGCTATAACTGGTTTGCAGTATGGAAGAGAAAGCAAGATACCATTGCAAGAGCCATTCCTCCTTGAATGTCAGTTCTTCAGCAAGGTTTTCCTTGATGGCCTAAATTCATTAAGCCCTCCACACTTCCATAGCACCCATGCTTCCTTCAACACATAATGAGGAAAAGTTTAATTCACTCTTGACATTGATGATGACTTCAGTGTCTGTTCCAAACTAGACTGTCAGCCCGATGATGTCAGGGACTGCTGGCTTATTCATGGCCCTGCCCTCCATCCTAGAGGAGGGACTCCTCTATTCCAGAAAACAATGTAACACAGAATGGGGCACCTTTTTCCATTGGCCCTGGTAACATCCTATGGGGATGTGAGTCCTGTGCTGAGTCCTGGGCACTTACAGCCTAATTAGATATGGTCCCTGCATAACATGAATACATAACAAGTGATAGTTGAGATAGCTGATGTAGTAAGTGCCTTAGTAAATGAAAACCAGGGTGCTGGTAGAGCTGAGAGAGGGGGATATCTCAAAGCTGACTGTAGGTAGAGGAGAAATTATTTCCTAGTTCAACAAATACTGTTAATTTGGCCACAAAATAACTTTCCTATGCACTAATAATAATTCCATTGGAAAAGGATGGAGGCAAAGGATTCCATTCACAAGAGCAACAAAAATAACAACTGGAAATAAAGTTAACATAAATATTAAAACAACTGGAAATAAAATGTGCAAGTCTTAAAGAAAGAAAACTACAAAATTCTACCAAGAAGCATATAATCTTGAACCAATGGTGATCACAGCTGTCCTTCGACTGAAAGATTTTATAGAATGTTTGTATTAATTATCCCAAAATTAGCCCACCAAGTAGAATCTTCTCAACAAAGATCTCAGTGAGATTTTATTGGCAAAATCATCCTAAAATTCAACTGGAAAAACAGATGCATCATTTTTTTTTTTAATTTTTTTTGTAGAGATAGTCTCACTTTTGTCACCCTCGGTAGAGTGCCATGGCGTCACACAGCTCACAGCAACCTCCAACTCCCGGGCTTAGGGGATTCTCTTGCCTGCCACAACACCCAGCTATTTTTCTGTTGCAGTTCACCTGAGGTTGGGTTTGAACCCGCCACCTTTGGTATATGGGGCTGGCGCCCTACTCGATGAGCCACAGGTGCCGCCAGATGCATCATTTTCATCATAAAAAGACCTAACATTTTCTGACCACTTGCCAGGTGCCAGGCCCTGTCCTAGGGACTGGCTATATTGTATCTCATCTCATCTTCACAACCCCAACCACCCACCCAATGAGGTGGATACTGTTTTTTGTTGTTGTTGTTTAGAGACAGTTTCACTTTATCGTCCCTGGCAGACCTCACTGCTCACAGCAACCTCCAGCTCTTCGGCTTAGGCAATTCTCCTGCCTCAGCCTCCCCAGTAGCTGGGATACTGTTATTTTTTTTTTGATACTGTTATTATTAACATTGTGCAGATGGAGAAGCAGATATTAACATTGTGCAGATGAGGAAGTAGAGTTTCAGAGAGAAAAAAATAACTTGTTCAAGGTTACACAGCTAGTCAGATAGTAACTGGCTGACCTGAGATTAAAGCTCCAGGCTATTTGGCCTCAAACTCCATGAATTTAACCACTCTACTCTCCTGCCAAGAAAATTTTGAAAGGCTGGGCTCAGTGACTGTAATCCTAGCACTTAGGGAGGCTGAGGTGGGTAGATTGCCTGAGCTCATGAGTTCCAGACCAGCCTGAGCAAGAGCAAGACCTCCATTTCTAAAAACTTTCCAGGCATTGTGGTGGGTGCCTGTAGTCCCAGCTACTTGGGAGGCTGAGGCAAGAGGATCAATCGCTTGAACCTAAGAGTTTGAGGTTGCTGTGAGCTGTGACGCCACAGCACTCTATGGAAGGTGACAAAGTGAAACTATCTCAAAGAAAAAAAAAAAGTTTGAAGAACATGAATGAGCTGAGACTTGTTCTACCAAATATTAAACTATATTAGATAGCTGCCACAAATAAAACAAAGCAATTCTGACAAAGGAATAGAGTCAGATTTACTAAGCCAAACAGAGCACAGAAACAGAGTCAGGCGTATAAGGAAATGTAGTACATGATAAAGGTTAACATTTAGGGTTGGTGGAGAAAAGGTGAAAGTCAGTAACAGAATGGAGCCAGTCATGGTATCCAATACCTGTAGTCTCAGATACTCAAGAGGCTGATGAGGTAGGAGGATGACCAGAGCCCAGGAGTTCAAGGCTATAGTGTGCAATGATCTAGGTCTAGGAATAGCCACTGCACTCCAACTTAGGCAACATAGCAAGGCCCTGTGGTTTTTTTTGTTGTTGTTGTTGTTGTTTGTTTGTTTGTTTTTGAGATCTTAGTCTCATTAGTAATCTTGGAACTACAGATAAAAACAAAATTGAGATATCATTTTTCAATAGATTAGATTGGCAAAGGTTATACAGATTGGCAGAATTCAGTTTTAGCAAGAATACAGGGAAGTGGGCATAACTTAACACTGTTAGTAGAAATGTAATTTCATACAGTTGTGTTAGGAGGCAGTTTAGCAATATATAACAAAAACCACACTTGCTCTGAGTATATCAAGGTTTGAAGAAAGATCTGGCTAAAAGAAAAAAATTGTAATGGGAAAACCTTCTGATCTAGTAATCAAATTAGGGTGATTTATCCCAGGAGGAAATTAAGTAAGTGGACAATGATCTTTGTCCAAGGTTACTTAATATATTATTGTATAAAATGGTAAAAATCTAGAAAGGACTTCAATGATCATCAATACTGTTAAATAAATTCTAGTGTAATACAATAGAATACTAGGCAGCCATAAAAAATAATATAAATTTATATTTATCAAGTGGATATATGCATATGTTCACAACATATTAGTGAGTAAAACATGACAGGTTAAATACTATGAACTTACATAGTATATTATGAGATATCCGAAGGTTATCATCAGCTCTGGGTGATGGAATTTCCAGTGATTTGTAATTATTTCTTTAAATGTTTCCGTATGGTTTGGATTTTTTAATCATCAGAATATATAATTTCATAACCAGATGATTCACTAAAGCTCACACTGCATTTTGCTTTCTTCTCCTTTTTTTGTTGTTGTAGAAACGGGTTTTTGCTATATTGCCCAGGCTGGAGTACAATGGCTATCCACAGGCACTGTCATAGCACACGGTAGCCTGAAACTTCTGGGTATAAGGGATCCTCCTGCCTCAACCTCCCAAGTAGCAGGGATTAAGAGTATGAACCACCATGCTTGGCTTAATTTAAAAATAGCACTTAACACCCACCATACAACCTAGAAACTATATTATCGTATTTATTCCCTACCTCAACCCTACAATGGAGGTATTCATACATTGTAGAGGTGAGGTGACAACCCAAGGCTCAGAAAGGTTAAGCAACTTCCTCTGGACATGTCAGAATTTCAACATAGGTCTGGTGGACACAAGAGCTCTTTCCATAATACTGCACTTCTTAATAACAAATATTACTATAAATACCTAACAAGATACACATGTTATTGTGGGCCTGTTAAGTGCTAGGCACTTGGCGGATACTTCTTTAATCCTTTCAGCAATTCTGCAGGGTCAGCATTAACCCTTTTGTGGAAGTGCAATAGCTTGCTGAGGGAACCTAAGTGCTAACCTGGGTTTGTTTAGCTCCATAACCCCCTGCTACGTTTTCCACATTTCCTGCTCATCTAGCAGTGTATTGTCTTCACCTTGCGACATTATCTGCCCCGAGGTCTCTACATGTTCTTACAGCTCCAGTGTGTAGCTCTCTGGCTTGACTGCAGTGCTTAAATATACATTATGCATTTAGCCACAATGCAAACGTTTACTTTCACCATGTAGGATTTAAACAAGAATGTTGTGAAGTCTTAGTTTATCTGCCAATTTTATTATCTGCTCAGAAGCCTTCAGAGTGTCCCCAGGAGTCTAGCTCTCAAGTGTTTGGCCACAAAGTTCCCAAAGTGCCGGAAGCTCCCTCCCTGCTCTCCTGGCCACACTTTTCCTGCTTTTGCAGCTCAGTAGCCCCAGCAGCCAGCAAAATCTACAGGCCAAAGTGGCATTCAGTGATGCCACTGAAGAGAAGTGAGAAAAAAGCTCTATACCAGGAGAAACAAAATCTCACCTAGGCAACAGGAAAGAGGGCTTGGGCCTGAGTGAAATTTACTGTGTGAGGTGAGGCTATAGTGAAGGCAACATGCTCCTGGCGCAATTTAGCCTTTACTATCTGTTGTGCTGTCCAGCGGTACAAAATGCCTTCACATAATAAACCTAATTGTTACCACTTATATGCATATATATATTTTTTTCCTTTTTTTTTTTCTGAGACAGAGTCTTACTCTGTCACCTCTGGGTAGAGTGCCGTGGCAGCATCATAGCTCACAGCAACCTCAAACTCTTGGGCTCAAGTGATCATCTTGCCTCAGCCTCCCAGGTAGCTGGAACTTTAGGACCCACCATAACACCCTGCTAGTTTTTCTATTTTTAGTAAAAACAAGGTCTCGCTCTTGCTCAAACTGGTTTCAAACTCCTGGGCTCAGGTGATCCACCTACCTCAGCCTCCCAGAGTGTCAGGATTATAGGTGTGCGCCACCGTGCCCAGCTGTTACCAGTTATAGAAAGCTCACCACATGCCAGGCATTAGGTGCTTTACAGATTGCTTTCTTATTTATGTATTTATTATGATTTTTATTTACTTTTTATCTCTCTCCACTAGCTCCACATAAGCTCTAGGAGAGAAGTTTTTCTTTTTTCTTTTTCTTTTTTTGAGACAGAGCCTCAAGCTGTCACCCTTGGTAGAATGCCGTGGCATCACAGCTCACAGCAACCTCCAATTCCTGGGTTCAAGTGAGTCCCCTGCCTCTGCCTCCCAAGTAGCTGGGACTACAGGCGCCTGCCACAACACCTGGCCATTTTTTTTTTGGTTGCAGCTGTCATTGTTGTTTGGCAGGCCCCGGCTGGATTCGAACCCACCAGCTCAGGTGTACATGGCTGGCGCCTTAGCCCATTGAGCCACAGACTATCTTTTTTTTGAGATAGTCTCAAGCTGTAGCCCTGGGTAGAGTGCCGTGGCGTCATAGCTCACAGCTACCTCCAACTCAGGCTCAAACGATCCTCTTGCCTCAGTTTTTCTATTTTTAGTAGAGATGGGGTCTCGCTTTTGCTCAGGCTAGTCTTGAACTCGTGAGCTCAAGCAATCCATCCACCTCAGCCTCTCAGACTGCCAGGATTATAGGCATGAGCCACTGCGCCTGGCCCAGGAGGGAAATTTTTTCTATCATGTTCAATACCATGCTTGCAATATGTAAGTACTATAATAGGTGACTGAAATCCCCATAGAACCCCTTGAAGTAAGGGTGATTTTTAACCCCCACTTTACAGATGAACAGACTTGAGGCATAGAGGGACAAGTAGCTTTTGCAAAAGTACAGATCCAACAGAAGGCATAGCCAAGACTAAAAATAGGTCAGTAGTCTTTCTCCATTACCCTTGCAACTGCCTGGATTCAGAAATGTCCATTTCTAGCCTTGAAGTTGGGAGCTACCACCTGTTTGTAGGACTCCTTAATTGATTAATAATGCTAACACCGTACCAATTAACATTTCACTGAGCACTTGCTACACACCAAGCACCATTCACATGTTTTGACTCGCAGCAACTTAGGAATTATAGTCATGCATTGCATAAGGGCATTTCAGTCAATGAAAGACAGCATAGCATGTACAGTGGTGGTCCCATAACATTTCAGTGGCATATTTAGAAACCTGATATGCATCACTGGCATTGCAGATCAAGTAGAAGAAATGACTGATATTCAGTAATGGTGCCAGGACATGTGGTTTTCCATATGAAAAATATAAACAAATAAAAATATACCCTCAGGTTTGTGTATGTATATTGTAGGTGTTCACAGAATGACAAAATCGCCTAAGGATCCATTTCTCAGAAAGTATCCCATTCTTAGCAATGAATGACTGCACTTGCTGTGATCCATTTTTGACAGTTAGCAATCTAAGTCCCCAGGGAGGTTTAAAAATGTTACCAAAATCACAGAGCTAGTAAATGGTGAGTTCAGAATTCATAATCCAGCTGTCTGGGTCTAGCACCCATAGTCCTCACCACTGCCCATGCTGCCTCAGTGACACACCATCACAGCTGTCCTGTTCAAGGATGGCAAACCAAGGGTCAGGGCAGTGGGCAAAGGCAGGGCCACTCTGCTTGGCCTGTTAGACAAGCTCTTGTGTTTTCTTTTCATGTTATCTTTTTAAGCCTCACCTTTGCCCTATGAAGTTACAGATGAGGACACGGGAGTTCACAGACCAGGGCTAAAAGGAGACCAAAGAGACAGAAAGTAGATTAGTGGTTGCTTAGGGCCATAGGGTTGAGAGAAAATGGGGAGTGACTGCTAATGGGTATTTTGGGGGATGATGAAAATGAAAATGTTTTAAAATTGATGATGGTGATGGTTGCATAACTGTGAATATACTAAAAACAAAACACTGAATTGTATACTATTTAACTGCATGAATTACATGTTAAATGAATTATAATCATGCACCACATAAGGACATTTTGGTCAATGATAGGTCCCATATAGATTATAAGACTGTATTTTTACTGTACCTTTTCTCTGTTTAGATATGTTTAGATACACAAACAGTTACCATTGCCTTACGATTACCCAGGGTATTCAGTACAGTCACATGCTGCACAGGTTCATAGCCTAAGAACAGTGTGCAGTTCCACACAGCCCAGATGTGCGGAGGCTGCCGCTCTACGTCTGGGTTTGTGCACGTGTACTCTGTGATGTTGGCACCACGATGAAGTCTCTAACAACGCCATTTCTTAGACTGTCTCCTCCATTGATCAGTGACTCATGACTGTGTATCTCAATAAACTGGGTGTCCCAGTTTTTGTAGTTGTTTTTTAAAAAGGGGGGGGCCACGGGGAATGAAGTGACAGAAGTGGACTTTCAGTAAGCTTCAGATCAAAAACCTTGGAACCGTTGTTACCTCTTCTTTTCCTCTCACCTCTCACGTTTCTGCGGTGTGTCCTGCTTCTCTGCCCCCACCGCCTGGGCCACGCACCCCTCCTAAGTGGTCTCCTTGCTGCCCCTTTGCTCCCTGTGGTCTGTCCTCTGCAGAGCAGCCACGGCGACCCTTTGAAAGCATTGATGTCAGATCATTTCCCTTTGGCTCAGAAGTGTCTAATGGCTCCCTAATGAAATTCCCTTGCAATTTAGGTTCGGCCCCGGCCACCTTCCCAACCTACTGCCCACTAGCCACACTTAATCCTTTGCCACTCCCACACACACTCCCTCCTGCACTGTGCCTCCACATACTCACACGGCTTGCTGTCAAATTTCACTCCAGGCTCTGCTCAAATGTATAAACTACTCCAGAGGTGCCTTTCCTGATCTACAATCAAGCCTTGCCCCACCCACCCCTGCTCCTTATTCTCTAACCCCTGACCTGTAGTGGGGTTTTTTTGCAGTTTTTTTGGCCAGGACTGGGTTTGAACCCGCCACCTCTGGCATATGAGCCACAGGCGCCGCCCTGACCTGTAGGTGTTTTTTTTTTGAGACAGAGCCTCAAGCTGTCACCCTGGATAGAGTGCCGTGGCATCAACAGCTCATAGCAACCTCCAATTCCTGGGCTCTAGCGAGTCTCCTGCCTCCACCTCCCAAGTAGCTGGGACTACAGGTGCCCGCCACAACGCCCGGCCATTTTTTGGTTGCAGCCACCATTGTTGTTTGGCGGGCCCGGGCTGGATTCGAACCCGCCGCCTCAGGTGTACATGGCTGGCGCCTTAGCCCGTTGAGCCACAGGCGCCGAGCCGACCTGTAGGTTTTAAAATAATTTCAGAGCACTTCTGACCACTTGTCTTCACCACTAGAATCTAAGACCTAGAATAATCCCCAGTACTTAGCAGATGCTCAAAAAATGGATAAATGAATCTGAAGTCAAAACCCTGGTTCCTTTCTGCCCCGGGCTAATCTAACAAAGAAGCTGCCCTTTATGAAAATCTGTTACACTCTCTGTGCCCTATCTGTGCACTGCTCATCTTGAATTCCTACCGGGTCAGGAGCTCTGGAAGGGTGGTGTCTGCGGGCTGGTTTTGTTTTGAGACAGAGTCTCACTATGTTGCCCTCAGTAGTGTTGTGGCGTCACAGCTCACAGTAACCTCACTCTCTTGGGCTTCAGAGATTCTCTTGCCTCAGTCTCCCAAATAGCTGGGACTACAGGCGCCTGCTGTATGCCTGGCTTTTTTTTTTTTTTTATTTTAGTTGTCAGTTATTTAGCAGGCCCGGACCAGGTTAGAACCTGCCAGCTCCGGTGTATGTGGGTGGTGCCCTAACCACTGAGCTATGAGCACTGAGCCCAATGATGAAGTCTCAAATGACATATGTAAATCTTTTGTTGACAGAACAGAAAGATAAATTTTAAAACCAATGGCAAGAGCTTAATTTCTCAGCTCCTAAACAGAGTAAAAGGGCCACCTTCATGTCCACTACTCTGAAAAGTTCTTGGGCCCCACTCCTGGGGAACTTAAGATCTTACAGTCAAGCTCAAGTGCTCCTTGGAATGCCTTAGGGAGTGACCTGAGCCAGGGAAAGCTCCTCACAGAATGGAATTTGCCAGCTAAGCCCTGAAAACCGTGTGAACAGCAGGCAAACTTAAAGCAAGCACTTAGTGAAACTGCTTTCTGCTACCTCACAGAGAAATAATAGCATGCCAGGCGGGCTTAGGAGAAAATGCTCCTGTAAACAAGGCTGTGCTTTACTCCCCAACACCCGCTCTGTCACACACACAAGCCTTCAAGGACTCTCCCTATCAACAGGGAGAGAGCCATGGTGCCGCAGCCCGGTGTCCATTCTCCACTCCACACTCCAGGCCGCTCAGGTTCCCCACTCCAGGAACTCCCTATATGCTTCTCGTTCCTGTTCATCCGATCATCTGGCATGCTCTTCCCTCCTTCCCAAGTGGGTGAAACTCTACTCATTCTTTGTGTCCTCCTTTGCAAAGCCTTCCTCTCCCGCCCCTGCCATATTGTTCCTTTTTGTGACAGGTGACACTTAGTTCTGAGCTGTAGGTGTCAGAACCTACCCAGCCATCCAATTTATCTCAGTGACAAGCTTAAAGATGACAAGAGAACATCCCCACAGGGAACTTACTGTCTAGTGAGGGAGACCAAAGCAAAGAACTACATAATTGCAAATGGGGAAAAGGGCTGAAAGGGGAACAAGATGTGGTGATAGACACCATACAGCCAGGTGGGGATGACAGAAAATCGGAACACATGGGCTTCTCGGAGGAGGTGACATTAATCTGGTTCCTGATAGGTGATTAGGAGTATAAGCAAGCAAAGAAAGAGGATAAAACTTTTCTAGGCACAGAGCATAGCATGTGTGAAGAAATCAAGGAGCCAGAGAGGAAAGCAGTTGACTCCAGGAACCAAATGGTGGCGTGAGGGAAGGCAGACCTTTTAATAGGCACCAAGCACTCAGAATTGCTGTCCTTTGTCTTGTCTCCCCTCTCCTCAGAAAGGACACAGCATATTTGATTCCTCTTCCTGCCTCCAGCGCAGACCATGACACCTGGTGCATAACAGGCATTCAACAAGGGGGCTAGAATGTCCCCAGAGATGGGCTAGTGACCTCTCCTTCCGCCCTCACCCCTACCCCAACAGCACGTCCGTAGTTGGCTCCCCTAACTGAAGCACTCAGGCACTGGTTAACCACAAGACTAGTAACAGAAACCAAGGATGAAATGGGAGCAGCTGCAAGAGCTACAGTTACGTCCTTGACAAATGCCACTGTCAACCCAGTTGGCAGATGTGACCACACATGGTCCTTGGAGACCAGATTCTCAGGGTAAACTTCTATCAGATGGCACTCTAGTATGGGAGGGCCTGCCAAAATTATGAGCCCCGAGACTTCAATTATCAGTTTAAAAGTTCAAAAGAATTTCCAAGATTTAGTAGTTTTTTGATTAAAAAAAATTCAAAGATAAAAACACAATGGGGTTGGCAAGAATTTCCAAGTTGTCCAGGTGCCCTGTCCTCTATCTCTCCTGATGAATTAGCCTCTGGCCCAACCCTGAATTCTGTCGTTTTCAATAACAAACTCACAATTCTTCAAATCACACTTTGAACTCCTCCTTTCTGGGTAATGGATTTTCAACTATTCTAAACTCCTAATTGTTTAGGCTAAGCCAAGCTATACACATAGTATGAGAGCATCTTATGAAGGAAGACAATTACAAAACTTGTGCCTAAGTCATGCAGGCCACTGTCCTCTTTGTGCTCTTTAAATTTCATGTAAGGATCTTTAAGGGCCTATATTGTAATTTTTCAACATGCTTCCCTCTAGTGAGAGTAAGAAGGGACTGCAGACGCCTGCCTTCTTGTGAAATTCCGCTTCTGCAAGACCTTTGCAAATGCTGTACCCCCACCCCTTCACAACTACCCTTCCCTCCCCTCTCGCCCAGCTGGAAGGGCAGTTGGAGATCTAGCTCACTGTAAAGGCCACATCTTCAAAAGGCCCTTCCCTTCTTTACTCACCCCATCTAAATTAGGCCTCCATTATGCTCTTCTAAGATCAGTTCATGGTATTTATCACAATTCATAATTAAATGTTTGTGTACATTTGGTTAACATTTACCCCTCTTCCTTCCCCATTACGGTGCAAGCTCCATGTGGACAGCAACATGCTGGTGCTACATCTGTTTATCTAGTGCCTAAAACAGCTTGGCACATAGTAAGTGCTCTGTCTCTGTCTCTCTCTATATATAAACATACATATGTATACATATATTTTTTAATGGTTAGCAGCTTTTCTTTAGTTTTTTTTTTTTCTAAAGATAGTATGCCCAATATTGACTCCAGTTTCTTGGGATACAAATTATTCATGGTATCTTCTAAACATAAGGGCTTATTAAAATGTCTGCTCTAGTCCACATACTGTGATTGTTAAATGCTATTGCTAATTCTCACAATGGCCCTGCAAGGTAGAGATAATCACCCTCCTTTACAGACAAGGACCTCAATGTTCAGAGTAGTAAATTAAATTCCTCATAGTTATACACCTCGTAAGCAGTGGCAACACCAGACCCTATTTATTTATTTATTTATTTATTTTTTTTGGAGACAGAGTCTCACTTTATCACCCTCGGTAGAGTGTTGTGGTGTCACAGCTCACAGCAACCTCCAACTCCTGGGCTTAGACGATTCTCTTGCCTCAGCCTCCCGAGTAGCTGGTACTACAGGCACCCGTCATAACGCCCAGCTATTTTTTTTGTTGCAGTTTTACCAGGGCGGGGTTCAAACCTGCCATCCTCGGTATATGGGGCCAGTGCCCTACCCACTGAGCCACAGGTGCCACCCAACACCAAACTTTAACCCTTCAAAACCAGAGTCAAGAGTCTGTGCTCCTTTTGCTCAGCCCTCAAGTAGGGTGCACAATCCCCAAAAGGTACACCCTAGCATGCCAAGAAGCATGAGAAACCACAAGACAATGTGTGGCCCACTTTTGGTATTTCTTTTTTTCCTGATGACAATATAAAATACTTTTATGTTAAGACAGACAGATATATTTTAAGGTGTAATGTATAGTAATACCATTCAAAGGAATTTAAAAAACAAAACACAGAAGTTAAAAAAAAATGTCATTCCCGTTGTTGCCCAGGCCTGTCTCAGGAACTTCCTTGGGAAAACATGAAAAGCACTTATTTGTCACTCTGTCTTCATATTATGTCCTTTTTCCTTGTTGCTGTATTTTTTTAAATGTCAACAATCCAACCTCAATCTTCATTTTCTGCTCCTGTCCAATTAAAATATTTAATGAAAATGGCAGTGTGTCAACCAGGGGTAGGTCATTTTCAAAGTTATTTATGAGGACACCTTTGTGTAGGTACAATAAATCTGATTGATTTTTATTACACATCTTAGTTTAGAATCACTTTTACATTCCTAGACAAAGAGATGATACAAATAAATATCAATTGTAAAACTTAGAGCCCCAAGTATTGGCATATTCTTTGTCTAAAGGTAGCCAAAGAGAAGGTCAAGATCAATAGCAACTCCAAGGAGCCATAAAGCCACCACTTCTTGCCTGCCCCAGGATCACTCCTTTTACAAATAACCTCAAAAGCATTTCATTCAAGAAAGGAGGGCAGGCAGAAAGGTGACAGATTTCTGAACAATATAAGACAAAGCCTTGAGTGATAGACAATAGTCAGGCCCACTATTCTTATCCAGTTCCCTCTGAGCATTTTTAGTATGGCTTTTAGAGTATATTAATAGCCCCATTTTCATCCACTGATGGGGTTTAGATGGTCCAAGGTGTTGTTTGCACTATGCCTCCACCTCAAGTGGGAAATGTTGAGGCAGAACTGATAACCTGTGTTAACAGGGAATCGACACTTCTCAGAAACTTGGCAATGGTTCTACATTCAGTGAGGAAGGACTTACAAGAGTCTGACAGGAAAAGCAGAGAGTAGCCCATGCCTGAGCTGCAGCTCTCTGGCGCCCTTGGTCATGGAGGTGTGGGTGGAGCAATTCAAGCAGCATGCAGGCTTAGGGGGAACGATCCAACATTAGGTCAGAGTCTTCAGAAAGTGCTTCATGCCTATGATTTGTGGCCTCGCGCTCTGAATCCAGGGGTCTTGTGACTTTAAAATACCAAGCCAGATACATTCTACCGATCAGAGCACACAGGGGTCTGAAGAAGGTTGCACAGTCTCAAACTCCTTCTCCTGATAATCACTAGATCCTGTTAAGACTTCAGTAGCTGCAGCTGGCATGATGGCCCTCAGATGGCTTGGACCATTCTAGCATGACTACAGACATTAAAAACCTGGTCCCTCACTGAGCTTGGTAGGTCCTCTACATACTTGGTTCAATTCAGAACTGAAAGCAGCAGCTTTCTGGTGGCAGCAAGACATTCTACCATCTGCTCTATTCAAATATTTATCGGATCCATTCTGAGAGAAGAAAAGCACCAGAGACTGCTTGGAAAGTGACAGCTTCCCTCCAAGTGGGTGTTCCTTTACTCTGCGTCCACAGACCATCACATGAACACAGCTTAGTACAAGGTGAGTTTGTTTTAAGAATCATGCCTGTCAACCTGGCTTCCTTCTCTTACTTTTGCAGAAAAGTTCTATGTGTCACTTAACCATTCTTGGTCAGAAAAGCCACCGTGAGATCTTAGTATTAAGGTATGGTGTTACTTGTAGTTTTCAATTCTTAGATATGCTACATGAATATTTCCGGCCTACAGAATTCAGACTAACTTTGAGGAAATATGGTGTGAGAGACATGTGTAACCAGCAGATAACCATCTTAGGTTATCCACTTCGTTGTTTGGTTCCTATTCAAACAGGTAAATTCTTAGTAAATAAGAAAGAAACAGGTTTGATCTAGAGAAAGGATGAGGGAAGACTCCATTATGCTCTGGGAACTGCCAAAAAGGGTCCTGGTTTCAAAAAGAACGGTTACTAAAAAGGAGATAAGCGGCCAGACAACAGATCTCCATCTTGCAGAATGCTAAGACATTGCACTTGGTACCTCCTCTTTCCCACAGGTTCTGATCCAGAATTGTGCCCTGGGAACTGAGCAGCTGAGTTAAAATATAACTCAGGGCCCACCTGAGTCGCCACTGTCCTGAGGCACCGTGCCAGCAAGGTGCACCAGTGTGGCAGACCTGGGGACTCCTATTGTCCCCTCAGGCTTGGCTCATGGACTCAGACATCCCTATGGGAGTGCTTCCAGCCTGGATTAGTCATTAAATGGGCCTTTAATACAGACAAAAGGCAATAACTGCACATTAGTATACTTCTAAAATTGGGCAAGTTCTTGGTATCTCTCTCTCTTACAGACACACATGGACACACTCACAGAACACAGGCACCATTGTGCTCACACACCCATACACACTTAAGAGCTTCTCTGAGGGAGGGGGGAATAAGAGTAACAATCACCTGATGATCAACAGAAAACGAAGCTTTGAATCTCAATAACACAAGAAACTAAAACTTACAAACCAAACTAGTATATGTAAACGGGAATTCTGAACTCTCCTCTGAGCCCATTCGATCACACAGCCACTCCTCACCAATATCTCAGGCTCCACCTGGAGGGAGCCACAGTTCTAGGATTTGGTGAGCTCTCTGCTGAAAGCAGGCAGGACTCCTTTACTTCCAACGGTTATGTCTTCCCTTCCCACTGCACTGAGTCTCACGTCTCCATCTCTGCATCTGCCTAGTTACTCGTTGGCTCTTTATGCCGATATGGAACAAAATGGGGAATTCAAAAGTGCCACTATGTGTCTCCTTCCCTCAAGTCTAGTCCCACCAGAGAAGGTAGAGTTAGCCTCCCTTCTCCCACAAAATAGGCCCACTGCAGCACACACGCTGGAGGCAGACGATGGGCCTATCTATGCAAGGATGCTCAGAGGATGTGTGCATGGGAAAAGATGGTGACAAATAAAGAGTAAAGTGACATGTGTATTGTATGACATGGCACCGGCTTGCAGACTCAGGCCCTTGACAGGATGGTCATGGTTTTGAGGTTTTAAATAAGAAGTTGTTTCCCTAAATGCTCCAAGGAGGCAAAGGGAATGTTATTTCTCTTGCTTCCAACATTGAATCTCTCAGGAGCAGAGAGTGGAAGAGAATTCCTCATTGAGCAGATCCAATTCTCACAGATGTGCATGGAAGCAAGGTCACTGACGGTGCCCACCTGGGGCCTGGATCCAAATGAGATTTCGCATTTCTCCCTACAAGAACAGGCACGCATTCAAGTTCTAGGGTCTTTCAACCTCATTGTCATTTTATCCTAAGGCTCCAAAGATGTGATCCTGCCAAAGTAATTCTGCCCTATTGTTCAACAAGAAGGGAGCCCAGTGTAAAGAACAGGCTAGAAAAGGAGAGGGGAGAGAAGTGAGGGCTGTAGAAGGGGAAGGAAAAGAAGAAAAGGGAGAAGGGAAGCAAGGTCGCTGGTCATTCTCTTGCTTTCCACTTGGACTACTGCACTTTACCTTACCCATGCATTTCCGAGATGCTAATTAAAAGACGTTTCCCAGAGGGACTGAGTGCCAGATTAGGACCAGCACGTTCGACCAGATTAAGTTGGTTAATCTGCAAAGAGGCCATTGCTTCTCCTTAGGGGAACAGTTCTGAGTTTAGGCTCAAGTCCTCTCTGCAGCTTTTTTTCTCGTCTCTTCTCTCAGAAGGCAAATGCTGTTTACGCCCTGGGAGAGGAGGAACTGGCTTTACTTTGGAACCAGCCCCCGAGACTGTGGATAAAGCTGAGATGCAGGGGTTCCTGAGGAAGAAGAGGAGGATCCCGACTTCCTTCCACTTTTAGGCCTGCAAAAGCCAAACACATGTTTATAATGCACATTCCCATCTTCATCCCTGACACATCAAGTACTGTTAACATTCCAAGTGGCCTTTCTTCAATGGCTGAAAACCAGCATACTTTCAGCTATGAAACCACTAGGCTGGCACAGCCTGACCCTCTGGGCAAGGCTAATATGGCCTCCCAACAGAAGGCTGAAACCTGAGGGAAGGGACTCTGACTTTCAGTAATTGTTCTTCCATTAAAATCAAAGCTTGATTGTCTTTTTTGTTTTTTGAGACAGAGTCTCAAGCTGTTGCCCTGGGTAGAGTGCCATGGTGTCATAGCTCATGGCAACCTCCAACTCTAGGGCTTAAGCGATTCTCTTGCCTCAGCCTCCCAAGTACCTGAGACTATAGGTACCTGCCACAACGCCCAGCTATTCTTTGGTTGTAGTTGTCATTGTTGTTTTGGCAGGCCCAGGCTGGATTTGAACCTGCCAGCTCCGGTGTATGTAGCTGATGCCCTAGCCACTTGAGCTACATACAGGCACTGAGCCACTGGACTGTCTTCTCCAAATTGACAAAACAGTATTAAATTTGCAGGTAAAGAAATTTGCTGAATTTCTTCCATTTGGGGGTTTCCACCCAGTTATTTTCCTGAAATGTCTAATCTAAAATTTAATAAAACAGAATTTCTACTCCTATACCAAATGGATGAGGTAAACTTAGCATGGAGGCCTGGAGCCTGAGTAGTGGATTTCTACATCTATATACCCAGGTTTGAACTTCAGCTCTGCCACTTACTTGCTGGGTTTCCTTGGATGTGGCTATTTTCTCAAATTTTCTAAATCTTAGCTTTCTCATCTGTAATGGGACTGACGATAATATTTACAAGTTTTTTCCAGGAAATTATTATTATTATTTTTTGAGCCAGAGCCTCATGCTGTCACCCTGGGTAGAGTGCTATGGGCTCACAGCTCACAGCTCACAGCAACCTCCAACTCTTGGGCTCAAGCAATTCTCCTGCCTCCACCTCCCTAGTAGCTGGGACTACAGGTGCCTGCCACAACACCTGGCTATTTTTTTGGTTGCAGCCGTCATTGTTTGGCGGACCTAGGCTGGATTCGAACCCACCAGCTCAGGTGTACATGGCTGGCACCTTAGCCGCTTGAGCCACAGGTGCCGAGCCTTTTCCAGGAAATTATTAAAAGAATTCTTTTTTTTCTGTAGAGACAGAGTCTCACTTTATTGCCCTCGGTAGAGTCCTGTGGTGTCACACAGCTCACAGCAACCTCCAACTCCTGGGCTTAGGCGATTCTCTTGCCTCAGCCTCCAGAGTAGCTGGGACTACAGGCGCCCGCCACAACGCCTGGCTATTTTTTTTCTGTTTTGCAGTTTGGCTGAGGCCGGGTTTGAACCTGCCACCTTCGGTATATGGGGCCAGCGCCCTACTCAATGAGCCACAGGCGCCGCCCTAAAAGAATTCTTATAGGAATTCTTACTTAGGATCCTTACTTAGGATGACCTAAAACCTAGTGGGAACTGAAGAACTGACTCCAATTTCACCAGAAGATGTGCTCCTTACAGGTCTGGGTGCATTAAGCATTCTTGTATTCAGTATACCTGGCATAGTGTCTCAACCATAAATATTTTGGGAATAAATAAGTAAACACAGAAGTAATATGGCATCATTTTCTAGCATGTTCTGCAAAGCGTTCCATGATAAGCAAACACTCTTGTCACCCTTTACCTTGGTTTGTCCATGTTCAAATATGTCCTTTTCAAACACAGGTCATCAAAGCCACTCACCTGGCTTTAGATTTCTTATTTGCAGTGCTTTCGAAGGATGATGCATCCACCTGTATCTCATCTTCATCTTGCAGTGCTGCATCCAGTGCAGCCTGGACCTTGGGGGCGATGGCTGGGCCCTCATAATCTCTGGTGGTCCGGCTGGGCATGTCCAACTCTAACAGCACAATGTTTTCTGCCTGCAGAATTACAGCCATCACCAGCTAGGTTTGCCTCCTTTCAGACAGGGAAGGCAAGCAATCTAGGTCCTTCCAAGAACAGAACTATTCAGAACCTGCCAAGAAAAAACCTGTGTACAAGAAGTAACATGGGCTCGTTGCTCATAGCACAGTGGTTACGGCACTAGCCAGGTACACGGAGGCTGGCGGGTTCAAACCTGGCCCAGGCCAGCTAAACAACAATGACAACTGCAACAAAAAATAGCCAGGTGTGTGGTGGGTGCCTGTAGTCCCAGCTACTGGGAGGCTGAGGCAAAAGAATCACTTAAGCCCAAGAGTTTGAGGTTGCTGTGAACTGTGACACCACAGCACTCTACCAGGGCAACAAAGCGAGACTCTGTCTCAAAAAAGAAGAAGCTGTGTGACGTCACAGCACTCTACAGAGGGCGATAAAGTGAGATACTTTCTCTACAAAAAAAAAAAATAATAATAAAATAATGCAGTTTCCCTGTTTCTAGTTATAAAATGCAGGAATTGGCTCAGCACCTGTGGCTCAAGCGGCTAAGGCGCCAGCCACGTGCACCTGAGCTGGCGGGTTCGAATCCAGCCCGGGGCCGCCAAACAGCAATGACGGCTGCAACCAAAAAATGGCCGGGTGTTGTGGCGGGAGCCTGTAGTCCCAGCTACTTGGGAGGCAGAGGCAAGAGACTTGCTTGAGCCCAGGAATTGGAGGTTGCTGTGAGCTGTGATGCCACTGCACTCTATCCAGGGTGACAGCTTGAGGCTTTGTCTCAAAAAAAAAAAAAAAGAAGGAATGTAGTTTTGTCATCTTTTTCCTGGTGGGATTCAGGTGATTTTTATTTTCTTCTCTATACTTTCCTGTATTGTCCTTCTCTTTCTTTTAAACAACGAACATGTCTTATAGCCTAAGGGAAATGATCCAGAAAAAAATATTATTTTATTTTTTATTTTTTTGAGACAGAGCCTCAAGCTGTCACCCTAGTTAGAGTGCCGTGGCATCACAGCTCACAGCAACCTCCAATTCCTGGGCTCAAGCGGGTCTCTTGCCTCCACTTCCCAAGTAGCTGGGACTACAGGCACCTACCACAACACCCGGCTATTTTTTGGTTGCAGCCGTCATTGTTGTTTGGCGGGCCCGGGTTGGATTCAAACCCACCAGCTCAGGTGTACGTGGCTGGCGCCTTAGCTGCTTGAGCCACAGACGCGGAGCCAGAAAAAATTATTAATTAAGCAAAACCTATGTATTACCGACAATTTGAAAATACATAAAGGTATGAAGAAGAAAATAGTAATTACCAATAATATCACCACTGGCAGCATCACTGATGAACATTGCAGCTGCGGATGGGAGAAGGCAGTGTGATGCATGCAGAGGGTGTGCGTGGCAGTGCATGTGCTTATATGTGCATTTTAAAAACCCGACTGGGCCCCACCTCATAAATGGCCTCATGGATTGATTCATTCCTTCATTTGGTATCTAGTGGTGAGCCTTTCCTAATTCCTCAGACAAGAGTACAGGGGAAGAGCAGTTTCATACCTGCCATCTTCTCCTCTAACTCCTAGTCAGTGAAGCTCTAGCCCCAGGGCTCCAGGGGTGGGGCAGGTGGAGCCACGGCAGGGAGAAGGTGAAGAGAGAATAGCTCCATTTCCCAGCTTTAGATATTCACATAGTGCATAAAATTTCTCCAAAAGAAGCATGTGTACTGCTAAAGACATTTGAGAGTCTCTGCTGCTTTAAATTCTACTTTTGAATCCAGTTAGATCTCTAAAAACTGGCATATTTGATTTGGGCCCTTCAAAATCATGTTTTTGGCTTAAGACATGAAGTAACTGGTGAGAGGTGCACCATCAGCAACTACTAGAAAAATGCTTCTGAGGATGCTGAGTGACATACTCATCATTCACCATATAAAACTCCACTGACCTTCTTGCTCTTCCTTTTCTTTAAATTATGAAGTGCCAGAAAGAACAGTGCCTAGGGAACAAACTAACCCTAATTTGCTGTTTGGCTCCGGTTGCCAAGGGAGACTCACATTTTTTCAATTTTAAGTGAAAATCTTTCATTATAAAAATAATGCAGGTTCAGGCGGCGCCTGTGGCTCACTGAGTAGGGCACTGGCCCTATATGCCAAAGGTGGCGGGTTCAAACCCAGCCTCGGCTGAACTGCAAAACAGAAAAATAGCTGGGCGTTGTGGCGGACACCTGTAGTCCCAGCTACTTGGGAGGCTGAGGCAAGAGAATTGCCTAAGCTCAGGATTTGGAGGTTGCTGTGAGCTGTGTGACGTCACAGCACTCTACAGAGGGCGATAAAGTGAGATTCTTTCTCTACAAAAAAAAAAAATAATAATAAAATAATGCAGTTTCCCTGTTTCTAGTTATAAAATGCAGGTAAGCAATAAGAAGAGTTTTGTTTTTTTTTTTTTTTTTTTGAGATGGAGCCTCAAGCTATCACCCTGGGTAGAGTGCAGTGGCATCACAGCTCACAGCAACCTCCAACTCCTGGGCTCAAGTGATTCTCCTTCCTCCGCCTCCCAAGTAGCTGGGACTACAGGCACCTGCCACGATGCCTGGCTATTTTTTTTTTTTTTTGGGGTTGCAGCCATCATTGTTATTTGGTGGGCCCTGGGCTGGATTTAAACCCGCCAGCTCAGGTGTATGTGGCTGGTGACTTAACCTCTTGAGCCACAGGCACCGAGCCAGAAGAGAATTTAAATTGAGCATACTTCCACTAACCACAGATAACCAGTTCACATTTTGATATATTTCATAACAGATTTTTTTATTCATATACATACATCTGGTGTAAATTTTTTTATACCTGGACATTATGTCTCCAGTCTACTTGCCAGCTACCTGACTCATTGCGTCAAGTAGGTAGAAGAGTTTAATTAGAGAAAGCAATAGCGTGTCTAGAACATAGCAAGTACTTACAAATAGAAGCTCTCAAGGCTTTTTTTTTTTTTTTTTTTGGCCAGGGCTAGGTTTGAACCTGCCACCTCTGGCATATGGGGCCGGCGCCCTACTCCTTTGAGCCACAGGTGCTGCCCTTTTTTTGTTTTTTTGAGACAGAGTCTCATGTCGCCCACAGTATAGTGCCATGGCGTCACAGCTCACAGCAACCTCTAACTCTTGGGCTTGTGCAATTCTCTTGCCTCAGCCTCCCAAATAGGTGGGACTACAGGCGCATGCCACAACACCTGGCTATTTGTTGTTGTTGTTATTGTTGTTGTTGCAGTTGTCATTGTTGCTCTACTTGGCCCAGGCCAGGTTCGAATACACCAGCCGTGGTGTATGTGGCCAGCAGTAACCACTGTGCTACTGGCTCCAAGATTCTCATGGCTTTTTTTTTTTTTTTTTTTTGAGACAGAGCCTCAAGCTGTCACCCTGGGTAGAGTGTCATGGCATCACAGCTCACAGCAACCTCCAATTCCTGGGCTGAAGCGAGTCTCCTGCCTCCACCTCCCAAGTAGCTGGGACTACAGGCGCCCCTCACAACGCCCGGCCATTTTTTGGTTGCAGCCGTCATTGTTGTTTGACAAGCCCGGGCTGGATTTGAACCCGCCAGCTCAGGTGTACGTGGCTGGCACCTTAGCTGCTTGAGCCACAGGCACCGAGCCTCTCGTGGCATTTTTATTGTGAAATATTTTTTGGTCATTAAATAGTCCTCAATTATATCACTTTAAATGACTATATGACTGACATGAAATTTTTTGTTTTTTTTTTTGAGACAGAGTCTCACTTAGTTGCTCTCAGTAAAGAACTGTGACATCATAGCTCACAGCAACCTCAGACTCTTGGGCTCAGGTGATCCTCTTGCCTTAACCTCCCAAGTAGCTGGGACTACAGGCATGTCCAATACACCCAGATAGTTCTTCTACTTTTTTTTTTTTTTTTTTTTTACCTTGGTATATCACACTGGTCTTGTTGCTGTTCCTTCACATTTAATTGCCTTTCCATGCTCCCTCCTCCCACAGTCTGGCTGCACAGTGCATCCTTTGCCTGCTAGCCTACAGCAGCAACACACTCCACATCCCCGACACCCTTCATTCACAGGGTCAAGGTTCTGGTCCACAAAGCCCTCCCTATCAAG
>CAUYRH010044130.1:0-12026 GCA_963574655.1 Perodicticus potto
AAAAGTTAAATAAAGAAAGAAAAGAGGAAAGGAACTCTCCCTGGCTTTTAAGAATTTGTTCTAGAGACACTCAGGCAAAAAAATATAGGAACTTTAGGAAAATATATTGGATTGTGTTTTTTTTTCCTTAAATGGTCAGTCCTACTCTTTAACTAATGAGAGAAGGGAGGAGCCTGCAGGCAGGATACAGCTTTCTCTGTGGTGGTGGCCGAGGCAGTTTAATTTCAAAGAGAGCAGCCTGTTGGGGAAGGACTTAGAATAAGGAAAGTTAAACAGAATCCGGTGAGCTGCTTTAGTTGGCTGTTAACCAGCTGATTGCAGAACTTGAGAAACTCCCAGAACAGAAATGAAGTAACACGAAGTTAACCAGCACCCTCGTGCTTCTTTGCCCCTGAGAGCTTTACTTAAGCCACAGCAGTACTGAGAAGGCAGAAAGAAGGTTTGGGGTTTTTTTCCCATTTTTGGGAAATGGTGTCAACGTGCATAATATTGGGTGATTTATGTGTTTCTCAGGCCTGTGAAAGACAAACTGAAAAGAATTTCTGAAGCTAATACAGGATTTATTTCAAGTGATCTGACTTTGCGTCCTCCAGGTTTAAGGATTTTTCTGTTTTTAGCTTCCCGCTTGGATGCTGTGGCCCACATCCTCCAGAGGAAAATGATGTTTGTTACTTCACTGACCAAGGACCCAATGCATCTACTCTAGAAAATACTCTCTGTTGCTTTTGTGATAATTGTAACTGCGATCTTTCTAGGTTCTTCTGAAGAAATGAATTATCTGCTGCTTACCTTTGTAAGGAAAAGTTGTAAAAAAATTTATGCATCAGACCTATCAGAGTTGGCCAAATGCCTTCTTTAAAAAATAATTTGCTGAAGATTTAAGGCTCAAAGATGATTTGAGTGGTAACAGTAGACCAAGACAATCTAGTGACTGCTGACTCGCCTTGTTTATCTAAAAGATCCATACAAAGGTAAGGTTTACACACACGCATGATACAGTAAGAAGCATAAATGACTTTCTTTCTTTTTTTGATATACTTATGTCTTAAGTGACTCATTTTAGGCCTTTCTCCCTTGATTGAGGTACAATAGCACGACAGGAAAGGAAGGGGCACTGCTGAGTTCAGAATGCTATTTCAGTGTGGCAGCCCAAGTATGCCTGAGGAAATGACTCCCGGGTTCTGTGTTTGGGAGCTCTGCAGTTACTGTGACGACAACACACACTCATGGAAAACAAAGAGGGTCTGCTCACCAGGGAGCGTTGTGCCAGCTCATATTCTTCCTAATTATTCTGTAAGTCTTGCAATGTGACACTGGAGGTATTCCAGGCTCTTTGTGTCTCATTAACTGTTTAGTAAGTGACACATGCTTGAAGAGCAGCCTGGTATTTAGACCAGGGAGTGGCCTTACCCTGAAGCTTAACTTTCACATGCTGTCTTGATAGATACCATCTCCGGGTTTGGACACCCCCAAACCAGCTGCTTTGGTCATAACCTGTTATTCTAGTCCTTAAGGAAGCCAGCTGCACTGGTAGGGTTTACCCGGGGGCCCCTCAACTTTGGGTAAGACATCCCAACCTTCTACATTCTGCTCATTCCATAGATAGTAATAATAGCTATTTGTAATTTATGTTACCTAGGGAATATACAATAAATTTACTTTGTAAAAATAATAAACGAGATCACAACATACCAGGAATTGTGGCAAATGCTTTATGTAGATGATTTTAAGTTTTTTTTTCTTTTTTAAAAAATATTTATTTATTGAATTTTTAAAAAATTAATATGAGGGTACACATTTTTAGGTTACTACGTTGTTACTTCCAAGGTAAAGTTCCAGTTGTAGAGCCCTACTGAACAACCTCACGTTGTATTAGGCAAGATCCCGCCCATTGCCCTCCCTCCTTCCTCCAATCCCCCTCCCCCACCCCGTTAGCCACTCTTAGAAGGTACATGGATGATTTTAACTGTTTCTCACAACCACCCTATGAGGTGCTATTTTTAATCCCTACTTTACAAATTAGGAAAATGAGGTTTATAGGCATAAAGTAACTTGCCCAATAATAGATTTGAAATTCAACCCTAGGCAATTCGACCTTATTACCCCATATTTTCAACCACTTTTTTGTATTGCAGGCAGTTGTTTAAGGAAGACCCTCTCCCCCACCTAGATAGACAACTCTGAGATGTTTTAATGAAAGGTGTAGACTGTGACACTGCGGGGACCGGGTGCCCCTGCACTATGAAAAGATACACTAAGAGCAAAGAATAAAGAGATTGGAGGTCAGAAGCCCACGGGGGTCCTTCTCCAGGGTCCTCAAGTGGAACCAACAGCATCAGGGGCCAGTGGAGTTGGGCAACCCCGGGGGTGAGGCCACTTACTGACTGGCCACGTGGTTCTCGGTTTCTGCACTGCTGCGTTGATTCCTGAAGACACAATGCCAGGGAGCATTTGAGTTTATGGTGCATTATGGCTGCTGTTGTAGCCAAATGCTTTGAGGGCCACTGGGGTCTTGGTCTGCTGTTGCTCCTGTTGACAATTCATAACCCTGCCTTCTATTGTAACATATAAATGCTCTGCAGGTCTCTGGGTCGTAGTCATTCAGTTTGTGAAGCGGACTCGAGGGAATTCTACAAAATACTTACCCCAGCTGGTGGTAGAATACACGGCCTTCCAGAACCCTTTGGTGGTGGTGGTGGGGTGTGTGTTTATTGGTTGGGAGAGGCAGTAAGGAAGGGGAGAAGAAGGCTTGTTCCACATAAAAGTGACTTTGTTTAGGTAGTGAGTTGTCATTCTGGCAGCATGTTGTTCCTTCAAAAAATGAAATAAAACAGAGTGCTTGCTATCTTTTAAGGAAAATCACCTAAGACTTTTTCAGCCAGCAGTTTGCTGCTGTGGAGCAATGGCATAAGACATTTTATTGGCTATTTTACTTATTTTATCTTTATTAACCAAGATACCTGCATGGCGTCCAAGTGTCCTACTGTTTGGAAATAATCAGAATTTTAGAGTTTCTATTTACATACCTGACATTTAACTTTCAATTCTCTGAAGTAAAAGGAGAAGAGTTCTAATAAAACTTTGATGGGGCAGATAACGCTTTGCTTTCTTGTACGCCAGTGGCCATAAATACTCTACTTTCCAGAGTGTCAAATGTCCAAGGCAGTGAAATTGACTATCCTGCCAAGGCAACTGGGTCATATGAATGAATGCGTGTGAGAGAATAATCTCTACCCTCTGAGAAATTAAATTCTAATCTTAAAACAGTATATTGTGGCACCCCAATGTGCCAGTACACTCAAAAGCCCCGCCTTGCACACACATATACATTTATTATTGGTCAATGCACAGGCTTACACTGCTGCTTACTTGGCAGGCTAAACATTTTCCTGAAGCAAGGACACTGCTTAGTGTTGCAGATGTATTTAATCCAAACCAATCAAAAAAAATAAAGGCAGAGATATATTACATTTCCTCAACGCCCTCTGTTTTAGTGACATGGTATCTTCTGATTTCCTTGCAATAAACCCAGGATTTCCCTTTTGTCCTGTCTGTATGTAAAAAGGTGTCACAGTATCAAAGGACAAGAATTAGTGTTCTATCCTTTGGAGACAATGGATTTGACTGGTTGGCTTCTGAAAGTTTTTTTTTTTTCCCCATTCAATTATTCTAAATTTCTCTTGGCAGAGAGCTAAGTGATAATTTCAACATTAGTCTTTAGCTAATGCCTCTTAGATGGAAGATATTAGCAATTTATCATATTCACTCAAGGGCTAAGACTTCTGTACTATTTCCTAGTTCTCTTGGCACCTGGTCTGACTGCGTGCAGGATTGGGTTCTGAGTCTCACGCTGTCAGTGATTACATGGCTTGGTCCTGGGCTCACCCACATTCTGCAGGAAATCAAAGAGAGTAGAAACCTCTAGACTCTGAGCTTACTTGGAGCCATCTGATCATCTAGCCATGTAATTCTCAACACGCCCTGTGCATCGGAGTCACTGCGTAGCTTTAAAAATGCAAATGCCTGAGGTTCTGATTCAAATTTTCAGGAGAGGGTTAAATATTGGTCTATTTTGGAAGTGTTTGTGTGATTTTAACGTGCATCCAGGGCTGAGAACCAGTTTTCTAGTGCCACCTCATGGTTTTGAAGGAGACAGTATTATAATAGAATGAGGGAAGAAAAGTCATGCAGCCAAAGTTACAAAGTCTTGTGCAGGTGGAAGTGGGATTGGAACCAAGCTCACCTGGCACTTAGCAGTGGGCACGTTCCACACCTTGCAGGGACTGTGCCCATCTCAAGTGAACTGACACTCAGGATCGCTGTCCGGATTTGCTTTGTGATCTTGACTAAGGCTCCTTGACTGCCTCCTGGGTCCATTTCTCTGACTGCACCTCCATTCTGTACAGGAGGCACATGGCTGGAGCATAAAGCAGAGCAAGGACCAGAACTTAAGTCCCCCGAGTCCCAGCCTCCTGCTGTCTCTGGCACGTGACCGTAATAAAGAATAAAATAGCTCATGCATAGTGAGTGCTGCTTGTCTATTACACACTAACAACTCCAGTGTGCGAGGCAGATACTCATGTGCTCTATATTTTACAGATAAGGAGGATGAGAGAATTGCCCTCTCCCCACCTCGCCCTAGTAAGCAGGTAACAAGTCTGGGATGAGTCCTGACAATTGCACTCCTCAGCCTGTGCTCATAATCTCTTAATCACTTTGCTATTCTGGAGCCCACCCTGAGAATAGAAGGTGTTGAATGGCAGCTGCTTCCTTGTTTCAGCATCAGGGGTCTTGTGGCAGCTGGTTCTGGTGCCCTTAGTTTCTGCTAATGGGCTTTCTGCTTGGCTAGACAGCCAGTTCTTGCCTTATGTATTTTCCCAGTGAGCGATCAGGTCAGAGGCACCCTGTTCTCTTCAAGACTGTTTGAGGTGCTCCTCTTCCCCCACTTTGCTTATTTGTTTTCTTTCTTTCTTTTGTCATGTCATATCATCGGCATGGGACTTTGTTTCTTAAGTCCTGTCTTTCTTTTCCCTCGTGGCCCAATACAATATTTTTATGCCTTACTTTTGAGTGCATGTTCACGTTGCCTTTCTGTAGACATCCTAAACAAACTCTTCCGTCCTATTTAGACACTTGCCTTTTTCCTTAGTGCAGTGATTTGGCTACGTTCCCCATTTTCCCTGGGATTCCCCTGTCTGGACTTCTGTACCACTCCCTAACTTCTCTCATCCATAACACCAGCAGCAAAAGGAAGGGATTAATCATTTTGCTTCGCTTATAGCAGCAGGTGCACTGAAAACAACCTGATCTGTTCGGTGAAACTTGATGGGTCAGTGGGTCAATGTACTCTGAAGAATTTTGTAAATCTACATTTTTAGGAAGCGTGTGTGGAATTAATTTTCTGATTGATTCCCCTACTTTGAAATTCTACCAAACAGACTTTTACAACTACAGGAAAATCTGCATACATTGTTTGGATAAATGAACCTCATTCTACAACTTGGATTTCATCTAACAAACTTAAATAATGTAACCTAATCATATGTACCCTCATATTAATATGAAATTAAAAAAACTAAAAAAAGTGAAAATTACTGAGATGAAAATAACCATGACAATACTGTAGCGTAGAGTTTTCTAAGCAATAGAAACAAAAAGTGAAAGGTTAATATAATTATTCTGTAAGGAATATTTACTTGTCAACTAAAAAAAAATTTTTTTTTTTTTTTGAGGCAGAGTCTCACTTTGTCACAGTTGGTTAGAGTGCTGTGGTGTCATAGCTCACAGCAACCTCAAACTCTTGGGCTTAAGTGATTCTCTTGCCTCAGCCTCCCTAGTAGCTGGGACTACAGGCGCCCGCCAGCTATTTTTGTTGTTATTGTTGTGGTTGTCATTGTTGTTTTAGCTGGCCCAGGCCGGGTTTAAATCCACCAGCCTTGGTATATGTGGCCAGCGCCCTACCCACTGAGCTATGGGCACTGCCCCCAACTCAAAAAATTTAATGTGATAAATACAGTTGTGATGTGGCACTATTGTTAGAATCACCTTACACAAAATAAGTACTCAGTAAGTGTTTGTGAAATTGAATCCGTTAAGTGTCATGAAATCAGGAAAGTAACCATCACTGCCTAGTTTCCACTGATTGAACGGAACGTAATTTTTTCCTTGATAAACATGGTGATAATAATCAGTGACCATGGGTGATTATTGCTCTGTTTCTTGGTTTTCTGCAAACCTTCAATGGTCCTCTTTTGCTTCTCTAACAATATCAATTAAAAATTAGCAAATGTTTTAAGCATTCACTGGAGTATCACGGAGCCAGTCTTGGCAGCTGTAGTTAGCGTAATAACGCATTCCATTAACTGACTCTTACTTGAAGGTGCAGTGGCATAAGACATAACTGTTGACAAAAGTCTACTTGCAACGTGTTGCCCCAACCCACAGCCAGGCTCTTATTATAGTTCATGAGCTGGAAATGCTCCCCTCCTTGGAATCTATTTTGGAGCTGGGCTTGCTCCTCTCCTGGCCAAGGAGTAAAGCAGCGCACAGCTCCCATTTAATTAATGTTTCTGCTGACAGTTCCGGCTGAGCATCATTAAGTGTCCCTATCAGCATCAACAGTGTCCACGCTCCTCCAGAAGGCAATATTGGTTATAGTTGCTTGGTTTTGCCGTATTTCACCATAGCTGGCTTTCTCAAATCACTTCCTCAAAATTCCAGTGATGCTGTTATTTACATCACCGTTCACATCTTCCAGGGAATAAAGTCCCAGCGGAGCACATGTGTTCCTGGTGATGTATTAACATGGACTCTCACCAAAACGAGCACGTGAAATGCTGAGCTCAAACAGTGCAGAAGGCAAGGGGGGAGCCAGAGGAAAGTGACTTGCAGTTGCTCAGAAAGTGAAGAATTTTGTCTTTTTGAGAGAGAAGAAGCAGAGCTCTTGTTTTCTATGTGGTATTAATGAAAGATTAAATTCATAAATTAATGAAAGACTAATTTATATCTGGATCCTATTACTATTTCGATTTCTGTTCCCAGACACTTTCCTAAGAGGTGGATTTCAGCAGTGCTATCACTGTGATTGTGAGAGTTTGAAAAGCTGGGGCTGTGATTATAGACAGAGGTTCACTCAATCTGTTCATCTTGAAGAAAACTGAGGCTCACTCATTGAGGCCCAGGCAGTTTGTAGCTGGAAGCTGGGCTGGACTGGTGTGGAGTCACGAGTGGGAGAACACAGGGTCCCAAGGGTGCGGTACTGGATGGCAAAAGTGGGTCCAAGCTAGCAGGTGGCCTCCGAGGGTCTACTATATGGCTATGTGGTGTCCCGGCAGGCAGATGGAGGAGTCAGTGAGTGTCTGGGCAAGCTTGTCAGCAGAAGGACGGGGGTGAGGGGTTGGTATTCAGGAACAAAATAGCTGTGGAGGGTGAGTTGTCCTGGAGAAGTTGTGATACAACGTGAAAACAGTTGGGGCATGCTAACTCCCAAGACAGGGCCAGAGCTCTTTGTGTTTCTCCTGATTCACATTTTGCATAATTCGCTCATTCATTAAATATCACTGAGACTCACATGCGTCAGGTGCCAAGCTAGGGATTGTGAAACATGGTGGTGAATATTATATAATCTCTACTCTCTACCAGGGGTTACAGGTAAAACAAGGGCAATGTCAATGCCGTGTGCTTAGTGAGTAAATGGTTTTGTGGGATCACAGATGTGGGAACACAGAAGTGGGACCGCTTACGTGGTCTGGGGAGGTCATTGGTTAGTTCAGAAATCAGGATGGATTAAACTGACTTTCACTGTGGGAAAGGGGACTATAGAGGCTGAAAACAAGACAGGGCCTGACAAACAAGGGCTAAGGGAATGCCACAGAAATGCAAGTGATAGAAAGGCTGATTTGTTGCAACAAGTTCACCCAGCTCTGCAAATGGTGGAGACCGATCAGGAAGTTACATTCTTTCACTTAACATGATAATGTTAACGTTTTTAAAAAAATAATGTGATGAAGAAGGTCTTCTATATACGTATAAGTTCATCATACTTAAATCTTTAGTGGCCATTAATGAGCCAGTCAAATATGCATCTCTTCCCGACCCTTCCCACCACATTGCTGAGTATTCTTTCCAAACTGTGACCACTCTCTGCATGTCTGAAAACAGGTGATGACTGCTTCCTATCAAAGTATTTGCTTTAGGACTTTTACAGTTTTGTGTACTTTGAAAAAATATATATTCAACATTCCATTTCAAGGACCTAATTGCTGCCAAGGCAACGAACTTGTATAATAGCCAGGAAATTTTTGAAGCACAAGTTGAGAATATTGCCTTACCACATATTAAAATAAATTTTGACCCAGTGCAGGGGCGCATGGCTGAAGTCACAGCTGCTCAGGAGACCAAGGATCACGTGAGCCTGGGGAGTTCTAGTCCAACTGAAGCAACGTAGTGAGACCTCCATCTCTGAAAAAAGAAAAGAATTTTGAAATCACATTAATTCAAATAATGATGAAGATGAGACTCGGAAAGTCTGACTTTCTGAAGGTCTTTTAGCTTATTAAATCAGACCTATTAATTTATATATAAGCCACAAGATATTACCGCATTATCTTCCTAGAATCCAGACCACTACCTGTTTTGATTTATTTCCCCAAGTACTTGTTGAGTAGAATCAATTCACATCAGAAGGGGAGGTTAAGGGAAAATAGCAGAAAGTCCAGGAAAATATACACCAATATATAGGAATTTAGTGTTAGAAAAAAAAAAAAAGACATTTCAAAACTGTAGCGAAAATATGGATTGCTCAATTAACAGCATTGCAATAACTAGAAGAAAATAAAATTTAATCTCTATGTTACACTTTATATCAAAATATGTATTAGATGGACCATAAATTTAAGTGTTAAAAATGAAAGTGAAATACTAAAAATAATCAATAAATAAAAATTTAAAAAATACACATATAGATGAGGTGGGAAAGTCCTAAAAAGCAGCACACACACACACACACACACACACAAAACTAGTAAAACTAAAGACTAAAATATTTGACTCTACAAAAACTGGATGAAAAGTTTTACACTGAAAAAAATCCCCTATAACTCTCATAAACAAAGTTAAAATTCAAACTGCAATTTGTGAGAAAAATAATCAAGAACAAATATCCTTAATATAAAGAGCTCTTTTAAATAAGTAAGGAAAAAGAGACACAATAGAAAAATGGACAAATCCAGAAATAATTTGCAAAACTGTTTAACCTTGCTGATAATTAAATGTTCAGATTAAAAGTAGACAGGTTTATTTCACCAGCACCTTGACAGAGACGAAACAATTCAACACCTTGTATGGCCTTGGTGTAAGGAAATGGTCACTACACATCGCTGGTGGGAAAGTCAACTGGGACAAGCTTCCTGAAAAACAATGCAACAATACACGGCAACGGGGCACTTCCATTGGGAGAAACAGAAGAATCTAAACACATTGTTTTCTCTTCCTCCTATTCTCAGATCTTGCCTATTGACTTGTAAAGATTTGGCAGACCTAGAGACTCTTATTTTTTTTCTTTTAAAAAAGGAAAGCGAGCATACTTCTTGTGTAGTTGCTGGATAGGATGTCCGAGGAGGGACCTTGCTGGATTAGAGTTGTAACAAGGCAACACAGTTTGACTAATGTGTCCCGTACACATTGATGGCACCTTACTTCCTGAGTAATGTTATTATCAAAACATACGCCGATAGCCAAAATGGATCTATTTATGACTAAATCCTGAGGGTGAAGGACTTGGGAGGAAGAGAATAAAATGTGGCCCTGAACGCCTTCCCTTTGATCGCTACTTAGCAGAAAACTGCTCAAACTTATGAGGGTTGGGCTCAGCCGGGAAAGGGGTACATCAAGTTCTGGATGATCTTTCATGTTCACGAATTACTCTGAGAAAAAAATTGTTTTACCATAACATTTGCAGATGCTGGTATATTCCAAGAGATAATCTACAACCTTTTTTTCTGAGCGGTGATGAAGCTGAGACGCTGAAAGTTTGACTTTCTCAAGGTCATTTAGCTTATTAATTCAGACCCGTGAATTCACATCTAAGCCACAAGATATTACTGCTTTATCTTCCTAGAATCCAGACCACCACCTGTTTTGATTTATTTTCCAGGTGCATGTTGTGTAGAACTCATTCTTTCTTTGTTTTATCAGGCCTCTGGCACCACCAGATGTTGGACTTTTTCTTCCTGTTTTTCTTTCTTTCTTTTTTTTTTTTGAGACAGTCTTACTCTGTTGCCCTGAGTAGAGTGCTGGGGCATTATTGCCCACAGCAACCTCGAACTCCTGGGCTTGAGCAATTAATCCTCTTGCCCCAGCCTCCCAAGCAGCTGCGACTACAGGCGTGCACAACTACGCCTGGCTAGTTTTTCTGTTTTTTTTTTTTTTTTTTTTTTTTTATTGTTGGGGATTCATTGAGGGTACAAGAAACCAGGTTACACTGATTGCATTTGTTGGGTAAAGTCCCTCTTACAATTGTGTTTTGCCCCCAAAAGGTGTGGCACACACCAAGACCCCACCCCCCTCGCTCCTTCCCTCTCCTCTTCCTTTCCCCACCCCTCCCTCATTCTTTCTCTCTCTGCTCTCCCCTTCCCCCACCTAGTTTTTCTGTTTTTAGTAGAGATGGAATATAATTCTTGTTCAAGGTTGTCTTGAACTCCTGAGCTCAAGCAATCCGCCCTCCCCGGCCTCCCAGAGTGAGATGCTAGTCTTTTCCCCGGCTTTCTACCCATCCATCCTGCCTGTTATCTCAGGGACTGGAGAGGCTTCTGCAGGCCCGGGGTCTAGTTATAGAGTGGTGTGGGGGGTGAATGTGTCCTGGGAGGGGTCTTTTGAGGGAGGGGTGTGACTCAGCTGCTGCTTGCTGCACTGAGAGCCTGGACCTTCTGTGAATGGGCAGGACACAGGGATGTGACTCAAACCTCACTCAAGACCTCATGTGTTGACCTTCTTCTGCTTTCTTCCGGGGAAGCCCTTTTTTGAAAGAAGCCAGTGATGGGTTACTCAGAGTGAAGCTAAGGAGTAGGCATGTTAAGCCAGCCTGGAACCTAGGTCCTCTTTGGCTGCTTGGTCCTGCATAGAGTGTGCTGAGATGAATAGTGTCACCCTCCCACATCAACTGTCCTCTCAAGGGGTATTTTTCATGCTGGGTGCAAGTGAATGAGATCTCCTTACCTTTCTCATACCCACAGATAAAGAGGAGCAAGCCCAGGCATTGTACATGATCCTGTTTATTACAGCGTAAGTTTGAATAATAGCCGCAACAGTGCTTTCTTTCTTTCTTTTTATTAATAGATCTGTTTATTTTATTTTTAAATGTGTTTATTAGGTTTCTACTTTTTGCCTTCACAGAATGAAAAAGGCAGTGTTTAAGATAAGATATACTGTTTAGTTTCTTGGTTTGGGGGTTTTTGTTTTTTTTTAATTTCAACATTTTTCTTTGACATTTTCCCCCACCATTCTAGTTTAAATACGGTCTTCCTTTTTTGCCTTCTTTAACAACTAGAATTTCATTTTTGTTAGTGTTTCTATCCCTATTATTATTTTCCCCCTAATTTTATCCCATAAGGGTCTTTGCTTGTTTGTTTCGGTTTGATTTACAGTATTTTTGTCTTTTCTCTCTACCTGGTGGAGGTGGGGTATTGTGTCTGAGCTGGCGGGAAAAGAGCTGTTGACCTCAAGGGAATCACCCAACCCAGCACCCCTGGAGGTTGGGTGCCTTTAAGGTTGGGCCATAGTCACCTACTACACACCTATATTTCTCCTCTCTCTTTCTTTAAGTGCCTTTCTTCTTTTTGTCAATATTTCCTTTTACTCACCTCCTCTTCTCTCTTCCCCCTTTTTTCCCCCTCTCTTCTTGAAATCTTTTTTCCCTTCTTGCTCTTCAATCTTTTTATCCTTCTGGTGTCACACCAAAATGACTCATTAATACTTTAGGCCAATAGTATAGTAACTTAAAGAGCAAGAAGAAGTGAAAGGAAAATTAG
>CAUYRH010044131.1:0-33458 GCA_963574655.1 Perodicticus potto
TAAATAACTTGGTAATATTTCATACATAACCTTGCTATAGCAGTGTCTCTCAGTGATGTTTGTGTCAACATCTGGTAGTGTCTTGCTAAGTGGCATTTATTGTTGTTGCATGTTTTTGTGTGCCATAATGAGAATGGTGGAGCTTAAATACAGGAACAAACAAACAATACATTTCTTTGTTAAATGTGTCAAGAGTGGAAGTGAAATCAGGGATATGTTAGTCCAAGTTTATGAAGATAATGCCATGAAGAAAATGGCAGTATGCAAATGAATTAAACAGCTTTCTAAGGGAAGAGAAACTATCACTGATGAAGAGAGGTCAGGACAACCAGTAATGACCAGAATTGATAAAAAAAAAATTGTACTGAAGTCTATGATATAGACTGCTTTTTCTTAGTACCATAATAGTTCTCAGAGAAAAGGGAAACTTTGAACTTGAGAGATATTTTGAGAGCTTCCTATTTGTTCCCCAAATGTGTATGACACAGCCCATGTATAAATTTTTTATGTTTTGACGCCTTGACAGTCTTTTGCAGCTTGTTATGCCTTACTTAGAATGTAAAATTAAATTCATAAAATGTGTTTGAGTAGAATTACAAAGTGGATGATAAAGTGGGTTACACTGAAATATAGCAATGAAAATATTAGAAAAACACATTTCTAATAAAGTGATCTGTATGCTTCTTTATTAATAGATGAAATAAAAATATCTAGGGATAGGGCTTTGAACTATTCTATTTTTAAAGTAATAACAAGTGAAAAAATATGACAAAAGGCAATTATAATCAGTATAATATGATAGAAATTGTACATACAATTCTACTATTTTGAGAAAGTAAGATAGTGCCAATCTTTTTGCATTTTTTATCTGTATTAAATGAAGAGAAGAAACATTTTTGGTAATGTTAGTGAAATAAGAATATATTATGTGTCTCATCAAAATTCAGGGACTCCTTAAATTCTATTTGTAGATCATTATATTCCATGGAAAACAAAATGAAAACTCTTGCTACAGAATACACAATGAAACACAAATCCTCTTTATCTTTTTAAAATACATATTTATGTGTCTTTATTTTTATTTTTAGATTTCATGTCATTTCCCTTAAAATATAATAAATTAAATATAAATATTGTACATTGTCAATAATTATATTCCAACTTTTGATATGACAGATTTGACTTGGAATTTATTTTGTGGCAATAATAAAATTTTAAATAGAAGAGTAAAATCATTGACATATTTCCTACTATTAATCTCAATTACAGAAAATAATTATTCACTAAAAATAATACAGACATAAATTTAATATTTTAAAATATGGTGTATTTGTTGTGTTTCTTTTTGTTCAAGGAAATTCTTAACATTAAAGTATAAATGTAAATGTAGAACACACATCTTTATTACTTTTTTAGGAGAATGGAAATGGAAGAGATTTAAGAACAAGGTAAGTGCTTTTTGAAATATTGATCTTTTTAAAGCTCTAACATATATAAAAACTGTGGCGTATTGAGAATTTAAAGAATCAAACAACAAAAACCTTGATCTAATGCTTTTGCATTTGATTTACACATCCACTGCTTTGCAGTACAATTCTGAGATTTTCTTCTTTTTGATCTGGATTCAGATCTCTATCTTCCCCTATTTAAATGTGTTCAGGAGAGCCCAGAACACCACTCCTAAGAATGCAGTGTGTAACCTGAGATGAAGTCAAATGCCTATACCTTTTTCAGATATGCCTCACCTATTCAGGCATGTTCATCAGGTGTAAAATCTACGCAGTAGCTCACTTTACAGAAAGTATTGGTGAGGACATAGATCAAACACTTTCATTCAAAAACATGCTGATGTCTTCACATTCACATTTATCAGAAATTGAACCGAAGGTGTGAGGAGGTAGCCACACCTCTCTGCTCAGAGAGTGAGCTGGGTGCCCCAGAGACCGGTGTTCTCTACCCTCTGCCTTCCACTAACAAGAGCAGGAAGGAGCCTGGTCTCTGGTGCGCTTGGCAAAACAGCTATTCCAATTCCCTGATACTGTCAGGATTAGCCTCATCATAGATCCATTCCTATTTCTGTTGGTCATTTCCATTCATCCCAAGTGCTTAGGATGAAGACAGTTGTCTTCATTGGGTGGCTCAAACAAAGCCACCTCTGATCAAAATATTTCAAATATTGCCTCAGAAAGCCCCACACTCCTGTGTCTCTTTCCCACCTGTTGCCCTATGTTATTCAATAGCATCCAGCCTCCACTATCTTTTACATGTTTTGTTCGTGTTCCTAATTTAGATTGTAAGTTCCTCTAGAGAAAGAAATTTTGTTTGATTTACTTATTTCTGTATCCCCAATACCTTGGCTAATGCATGGCAGACATATTTGCAAGAACAAAATGTATTTGAATGAATGAATACATGAATAAATGTGATGTCTCCAAAGATGAGCTTCTTTAATCAGTTTACTGTACTCTCTCAAATCCCAGTATTGGTGACCAAACTGATGCTTTCCCAAGCCGTGAGACACACTCAGTTGTATACACCATTACTTCCTTTAGCTTTTTAAATAATGAAGAAAATGTCTATGCAGCCAGAAAGTGGGAGATCAGGCACCTCTACAGCTCTTTCTTCACATCATTATGGCCTACCCTCACAAACCATTAGAAACTTTCTAACACATTCAGAAAATAGTGCTTCCTCTTTAACAAATTTGGAATCCCTGATAGTGATACTTGTCATCTCTAACTTTCATTACTCACAAATTATTGTTTTGTTACAATCTTAAAAAAAAAAAAAAAAAACTCTATTGTTTTTCTTTTTTCCCTTAACATGCACTTTCCTCTTCTGGTTTTTATTCTGCATGAAGCAACATCTTTTTTTATTTTTAAATACAAACAGACTCATATTGTCATGAGGAATTATGTAGATAAGTTTCAATTAACAGTCTAAAAACTTTCCAGTTTATTTCATTCTTATGCTTCATAAATGATGCCCCACAAATAACAAAGATTGATATTTTATTAACACATAGTTGACTGGCAATTTGATGCAGAAACTAACCATGTTACCAGGTATCTTGTGATTGGTCATCAATGCGATAATATCCCCTTGCAATTTCTTTTATTACTTTCTTTTTGTAATTGAGATTTTATCAGTTGTGTTGAGGATCACTACAAAAATTTCAATCTGTACAAAATTTTGACATACCCAAATTCTAAAGAGCTATTTATTGTAATTCTCATTGATTTACTTATTTTTGAGACAGAGTCTCTCTCTGTTGTCCAGGCTAGAGTGCTCTATTGTCATAGCTCACAACAGCCTCAAACTTCTGGGCTCAAGCAGTCCTCTTGCCTCAGCCTCCACACCTGCCTGGCTAGTTTTCTACTTTTAGTAGAGGCAGAGTCTCACTCTTGCTCAGGCTGGTCTCAACTCCTGAGCTCAAGGGATCTACCCACCTTGGCCTCCCAGAGAGCCAGGATTACAGCCACCCCTGGCTATAATTCTCTTTTAAACAGTTATTCCAGTGACTTCCTAGCTTAAAATTTGTAGGCAAATTTTCTACTTAAGAGGATATGAAGTGCCAGGATCTTTGAATGTTGCCAAGTTGTTACATAGTCCCACCAATCCACAGTTAACCACCATGCACAGTACGTACTCAAATTTTCACTCTTTCACGATACATTAAGAAATCTATTAGGAAAACAGGACTACCAGGAAAAATGATATTGCATAGTGCATACAATTCTGACAGGGAGGATGTGACCAAGGGAGTGGTTTGCTTTAGTAAACAATTACACAGAAACAACACGGGAATACCAGTAATTTAAATTTTCAAGACATGAAATCAAAGACTGGGGCTTCATATTGCCATTTGGTATGTTTTATATCACAGGATATAAAAATTAACCCCCTCCATGGCATGCAAAGCTGACACCCCAAACAGTCAGACTCCCCAATACTGTTACTGGAATTTCTTACTTCAGTAGGTCCTTGGTCAGGCGGATTTGAAGAATGAACCCATAGACTACAGATCAATGGTAAGATAGGATTTATTATGCAGAAAAGATACGGAAAAATCACCAGAGCTTCTGGCAGAGGGAAAGACCCAAGTGATAAAATTTCCACCCGGGTCCTTTGTCTGGGGATATACATAGTCTTGAGAGTTATATTTGGCCATGAATTGGTAGGTGGAAAGACCATTTTTGTGAATGACTGCATTACTGAATGGAAACAGTCCCTTCTGCTAGAAGCAAGGTGAATGTCAGGGTCTTCCCTTCATGAAATTGCCCAGGCCTAGGAATCTGGGGTCCCTTGTCCAGCCTCAAATAGGGGAATCTTATATAAATACCGTTCCTTGGTTATGCCAAGAAATAGACAATCAATGAATGATTTCACCTCTTAAAAAATTACACATTAAAAGGGGGATGAGGTGGGATTTCTTAAAATTGTTTCTAGAGTTTGATGCAGTAATATTTTGATGCAGTAATCGTCTGATTTCTTTTCTGAATGTCTTTATCTTCGTTCATTCTTTACGAGGTTCTTGTTTCTAGTCCTTATCTTAAACATTGTTATTATTATTAAATTTTAAGCCTTTTTAATTCTGTGAAGGCAAAAAGTGGAAACCTAATAAACACATGTATATGTAAAAATAAAAAAAAAATTGTTTCTAGAGTTACTAGAAAAAACTTGCATTTACAGAATAGGAGATAAAAATATTCCTCTGGATTGTAGGAGAAGGGAGACAAAGACCACCGATAAGACCTGGTCTCTGATACTGATCACACTTAGCTTCTTTCTCTCCCTCTTGGTCAGCGGCTGGCCTGTCCTTGGTTTTAACTTTTCCGTCTCCTGGAGGTAAATCTTCAGTTTCTTGGCCAGCCACTTCAGCCTGTTTTCCCTCTGCTCCCCTTTTCCCTTTTGGTTGCACTTTTTGTCTGAAGATTTATCCTGTGCTGCTGCCTTTTTCTGGCCTCCTTTCTGCTTTTGGAGGAGCAGGTGTTACTGACACCCGCCCGATGCTCGCCTCCTGGGCGCTCTCTGCACCCCGGGCACCTTCAGCAAACTGGCCTGCCTCTTCGCCATCTTGGCGTTGGGCAGGGCTCCTGCCAGGTGCCTGCCGGGTGAGCTGTCCCCAAAGCCTTATTTTCCCCTTATTCTTAAACTGATTTCTCTATTTGTTCATGGCATTCATTCAGGTGCTATGCTAATTTGATTCACAGTAGGTTAATAAACGCACTCCAAGCAAGATCTAGCAGTCACCTACCCGACCCAGCGCAAGTAGGGCGAGTCGATCCGAGTGGAAAAGTGGGAAATGAAGAAATACAAAGCCAGAAAGATGGGGAGAGGTAAAGAAAGACAGGAGACGCAGCTGATCACTGCAGCCAGCTACTGAACCCTGGAAACAGTTTCATTTATGCAGTATCTTAGCAAGATTGCATAAATCTTGACACATGGGACAGGGATCAACCTTAAAGAGGAAAAGCTGTGTGCTGGCCAATAACAAGGAAAGTAAGCCTGGACTCCCTGACTTTGGGCAGGTGAAAACAACGTTGTTAAGGGAGGAGAAGTGGTTGGGGGTCTCTCCCTGGGCATTTCCCTGGCTGTGGGGGTCCTGCTGGCCACAGCCCACTCCCCACACCTACTAGTGACCAGTTCCTTCTCTTCTAGATGCAACAGAGCAGAGACAGCATCGACCGCGTCAAACTCACTATGCCAAGGGCCGGAAGGGATGGGAACCACCTGCCATCCTCCCTCGAGTTTCGTCCGTCCTTCCTCATCTGTGTCCTTTTTCTTCTCTCTGCCTTGCGTGACATGCTCATTTTTCAATCACTTTGCTTTACCTTGGCATCACGAACAACCCTTACTTTTTTTTTTTTTTCTCCCACATCCAGGCTGTTCATCCAACACATTTCAAAATTCTGTTATTTCTTCCTGTTCCTGTTCTTAAAAGCTGTCACTTCCTCCATGTTCCTGAGGCCCAAAACCTCATTCTAATATGTTTGTCTATAGCAACAGGTTCTCCTGTACCCAAAAGTCATTTTGTGGTTTATTTTTTAAGCCCCATAAATTAGAGTAGTTACTGTTTGCCATTCAAGGTAATACATTATCCATTGTACAGTAAGTTACTTTCGACTCCCCTGGAGCTCAGCCCTGCAGACCTCCCTGGGACTCTGCATTCAGCCTGTCCTCTGAGCCTCTTCCTGTGCATTTTTCTTTCTCCATCATGTTTCCAGTGCCAGACATGCTTTGTTTATAATTGCTCTCATCCACATCTCTGGGATTAGAAAGCCTAAACCTTGTACTTCAGAATCAATCAGGATAAGTTGAAGAGGGCCTGAAAACAGTTAGAAAAATTCAAACTAATTGTAGCCATGCCTCAGATATTGTGAAGAATGAGGGTCTGGTTTCTTAATAAAAAGAGATCATTTGACAGAACTCAGTTCTCATTTGAATCCTTCCTGGGGTGAGGAATCTATGGCCTTGGGGCAGCATGTGGCTCTCTGGATCCTTGAGTACCGCCTTTTGACTGAGTGCAAATTTCATAGAACAAATCCTTTTTAGGAAGGTATCGGTTTTGTGAAGTTGGGATTTAGTCAAAGGCTGGCACTTGAAGACATGGAGGTCCACGTGTGGCCTTGTGGTCACAGGAATGCTGTGGTATCAAGCAAGCACTAAGCTTGGTGGCTCACAACAACCCAGAACAATTTCCACTCAATACCATTCTCAGGTTGACCACTGCCAGAGTGGGAGTCCCCTGGGCTTTCCACTCTAGGGCCAAGGTGAATACCTTTAGTGTCTGGTTGGAACATTCCAAGTTTGAGGCAGAGGGACATGGGAACTATATGTGGCTCTTAAGATGCCTGCTTAGAACAGGCTAAAGCTTCTTCCATTTATATATTGCTAAATTGAGTCACATGACAATGCTCAAAACAACTGTCTCCTGCAGACTTGCTGAAAGCTAGAGCACCATCCAATTGGTCCAGTAGTAATACACCTTCCACGCCTTCACAGTCTCTACCATCACTACTGAAATTGCTGTATGAGTTTTAACAAAAGTAATTCAGTTGATCTAGAAATATGAAAGGTATTATCTATCATCATCCTTCGGAAATGAGGTTGTCAATTTCAAGCAAGGCTCCTAGCAGACAGTAAGTCTGAGTGGCAGAGGCAGGGCAGAATCTATCTTGGAAGTGTCCAGAGGATGAGAATGATAACAAGAGATTTCTGCAGCTTCTTCAGTTAGGTTGCGTACCGGGACATTTCTGTCAATTACTTTTCCTTCAAATATAAGCAGCAGTGATAGAGTATGAGAATGTTGTCTGTGTAAAAGAATAAATAGATGAAATAATCAATTACTAATCGTATTAGGCAGGGTACCATCATAGGAGAAAATGATGACTAAATTCAGAACCCTCCCCTAAAATGCAAGAGAGAGAATTGATGTGACATTTAGCAATCTGCCACTCTCAACTGAATTTGAACTATAGAAGGGAGATTCTTTATTTTAAATAAACATTTAAAGTGTTCACATGTATTAACTGATTTTAACTGCTGTGAAAAATTTCATCTCCATGTTTTATTTAAAATAAATTACAAAAATATTATAAACATTCATATAGACTTGACCAAATACTTTCATTGAGTATGTCTGTTAATTTATTTTAAAAGTTTATTAGTTTAGTAAATTATAATAATCCCAATTTCTTGCTTTTCATTAAATAACAATATCAACTGATCATTAAATCTTAACTTTGTAGGTCATCTTAGAAGTATTTGATCTGACGTTTGAATCCCTCAAAAGAAAGTAAAACAAAACTAAAATTGCTTTAGCATGAATGAATACGTATTCTTTCTCTGCTTAAATATCTTTTTGGAGCTTAGTACATGACTGGTCAAGTTATTATACTACAAGTGCTTCCAATTATTAGAATAATATTGTTTAGTGTTTATATGTAGTCTGTCTTTCTGAAACTTCTAGTCTTTTATCACTGTTCTACCCACGGGATAAAAACAAAAACAGATCTATATCATCATTTACTTGAAATAACTTTATACATTTGAAAATTGCTATCTTTTTTTTTCTCAATTTTTTCTTTCCTTTTCCTTCCCTTTTCCAAAATAAGTTACTTAACATCACTGATGTTTTCTAATTTGATCAAAGGTATAGATCTTTTAACAAGCTGGTCAGATCCCCCGGGCCCTTTCATTCACTCAAGAAATATTTACTGTCCATGTGTTCTGTCCCATCAGGAACTGTGCAGATACAGTATAGGACTCTACAATGCAGTTCTTGACTTATGAATCTTTTAATCTAGTTGGGAGACATTTTTAGAAAAAAAAAAAAAGACCCATAAATTCCCAGATAGTGACATAGTGCGCTTCATGATCTGAAGGCAAAGTGCCCTGAACCAAATGTTACTCCAGCATGCTTCATCCATTTAGCTTGCACGCTGTATTCCCTTTATCCCACTGTAAGCAGATTATCTTTATTTGCAGCAGCATTACAATTGTGGCAAGCTTCTCATCAAGAATATGTATATGATTTCAGTTCTTAAGATGCTTAAAAGCATAGATAATGTACAGAACTTTCAGGAAACTTTTAATACTACCTTTTAATTCACGTTCTGCTATATTAACTCCTACTTAAAAAAAAAAAAAGAAAGAAAGAAAGAACCTGAACAATAATACAGAAGTGATGTCCCCAAAGAAAATAAACAAACAAACAACAACGAAAAGTCCAGCAGGTTTTTCTGAGTTTTTGATGCATTTATTTGTTATCCTTTAGGTCAGCAGTTCTCAACCTGTGGGTCACAACCCCTCTGTAACAATGAAAATACATCGCGTCATTAGGAAGGTTGAGAACCACTGCTTTAGGTGGAATTTAAGTTAAATTTAGGAACTAAACACAATGGATTACAGAGAGGGAATGAAATGCTGTTTACGTTGACCCTGGAAATCTTTGGAATGTACCAGGTTAGATCACAAGAGACAATTGCTGTTTGTACTTTTTTTGCTTTTTCAACAAGTCAGAGTGCAATAACTTATTGTTTTCATTCAGCCAACAAGTAAAATTCTTTATTTTATTCTTTTCACAACTTGGTAATCACAGAATGCTCAAGAAAAGCCCAAGGTAGAAAATGTATTAAACTAGATAGAACTTAGCAATTTAAGGAAAACTGCTGTTCTCATTCTGCAAAAATGAAAGAAATGATTGAAACTAAGACGTTAAGAGGTACGAGGAATTGCATTCTCAAGATTAATTTTTAAAGGAGCAAAGGAGTTAGTTCTTTTTAAAGGAAAGTTGTGGTTGTAACTTGCTAAAGAAAATAAAATCTTCACATTCCATTGCATTGGGAAGAAAACAGTACTTGACCCAGACAATTTATGTGTATTTAAGGTCTACTAGAAATAGTTTCCTACCATTTATCACTGATGAGGAAAGCAAAGTAAACACAATTGTTTTCTAAATTAACACACTTTTAGATTAGGAATATTATGACTGTGATTCACATTTTTAAAAAGCATATTAAGATATTAATATTTATTAAATAGGACATTAGTTTGATTTGACTAATTTTCTAAGCTTTACAAAAAATACTTCATTTAAATAAAATATTAAGAGAAAATACATATACCATCCAATGAAAAGTTGATTAGTTTCTCATCTAGAATGAATATAGAAATAATGAACAATTACAAAGAAGATGCTCGGGAAAAAGGATGAATATCTGTATAAAATTACAAAGAAGATGCTCAGGAAAAAGGATGAATATCTGTATAAAATCATGAGTTCATTCACAGTCTAGCTTTGTGCTGAAACCCACTGAGGAAAATACTTTCGCCTGAATGTTTGTGTATTTCTTAAGTAAGTAGAGAAGTCAGCGTATCTTAGACTTCAGTTTATGTACCTTTAAGGGGGGACCACAGTTGGGTTACAAGTTAATTTTTAAAATACCTGCCTCTTTGCTTTCTTTACCTATTGTTTTCCCAGAATAGTCTATGCTGTCTGGGTTTACCCTGCAATTGATCCTGGATTTAAAACTGACTGACAGTCATAAGCCACTAAGAAAATGTTGTGGCAAGAGTTATTATGCTTGAAAAATACCCAAAGAAAGGTGTATTTGGGCACATGACAGTTTTTGGCTCCACAGATTCATCTCTTGAGACCCTTTAGGCCACATGGATTTTAAAATGTACAACCAATCTGTCCATCTATCTATCAAGACAGATACATCAAAACAGCAATACAGTGTGTATTCCAAATATTATACAGGCAGCACCTCAGAATCAAACACGTTAAAATCGTGTACCTAAACGTTATAATAGTCATATTAAAGGGAATATATAGCAACTATAGAACATGCCATGGCAGTTCAAATTCATCTGAAAAATAAGTCAAATATTTTACAGAATACCATATTACATTTTGAAAACTTCATATATTTTGTTCTTATGAACAGGGTACTATAAACCTATGTTCAAAGATTTACTGTGATTAAGATATTCCAGGTATTATGTTATGCGTGAAAAAGATAAACCCAACTTCAGGGTTTCACACAAGTTTTAAGACAGCTAAGACTTGGATTTGAAGAGGGAGCAATTGTTTTTAGGGCTCTGCCTGTGAGGAGGTGGTGATCACTTCAGGGACAAGTTTTCCATAGTGCTTTAGAGGCACCAGGTGGCAGTTATCTCATATTATACATATTTTTATTCATTCTCTCTGTGTCTCTCTCGCCTGTGGAATATTGTCTTATTCATTTTTATATTCCTGCACCCAGTTCACTAAACAAGTATATAATAAATAAATACACTGAGGTGGTGTTGCCCAACTTTGGGAGTAATAAGCCAAATCACTTAATGATTTTCAATTTTATGTGCCATATTATATTAAATTTACTCTTCAATTCACCATAGAATGTTAAAATAGAATAAAGTTAAATTACATACAGATATGAAGAACAAATAAAAGTCTTGATACTAGTTCCTAGTATTATGTGTCTATAGCTGGGAATATAATATCAACACAAGCTGAAAAAATAGAGTAAGTAAAAGATAATATACTTGTTACATGAAAATTCATTAACAAAATATTTGAATTTGATCTGAATGAATGAGTATCTACTGAAGAATTGGCGTTTATTATTCCTGACTCCTTTTTCATTTACCTGGTTAAATAAAAATAAAATAATGACAATCTCTCTACCAGAGCTCTGTAAAATAATTTTATGAGCAAAATTAATTCACACTAACCTTATTTAACAGAAGAGTTCAGAAAAATAAGTAATAGTATGGGTTAAAAAAGTAAAGAAAATGTATTTTTTGAAGGTTGAGAGACTCAAAAAAGCATTATAGAAAGAGGAATAATCTTTTTACAAATGCAAATTAATGTCTTAAAAAGAGTTACAGAGATAATTAAATACACATAGTAGGTTTGGGAGGGTTGAACTGAATGGTCTTGGCAGAGGAAATATCCTTGCAAATCTCTAGGTCTGTGTATTAATGGAACAGTGCAGTTCAAATTTAATCTATTGTGTTTTATTCAGAGTTAATGATGGGATTTAATAAGGATCCCATATTTTTATAAAATAAAACTTGTTTGTAAGGCTAGAATCCATAACTATATTGAAGATACAGTAAATGTCACTGGACAATAAATATGTCAACATGAATTACTGCATACTTTTAAATATTTGAGCTACAAAGCATATTTTCAACAGTTTTAGCAAAATTAGCTTACTAGGAGAAGAAGGATGCCAGACCCACCAAAACCAGAAGCACAATAACAAAAATTAAGCAGCTTTTCTCCTTGGAAGAACTTGGAACATCCAATCCCTTGGATATTTTTGTTCAAGTGAAGAATGGTGGTACCTGAGCAGCCGGGTCGCTGACATCATTCTGATTTCAGATCTGCCTAATCTCAACAGATCTCCAGGCAGAGGAAATGGACTATGTAGCATTGTCAGCCACAAAGTTTAAGAAAAAAGGGGACTACAGATAAAAAGAGGCATGTGGTTCTATCCAGAGGATGCATTCCCTGGAGTGTTGCCTTGTAACTAACCTACCCCAAAGTAGGCTGATACTGGATAAGCATTAGAAAATACTCAGTGGCTTAAAGAGTCAAAGGGCTTTGTCAGTGACACCATCGGCACAGAACTTACATCGTCAGAAGGAAGAAGAAAAACATGGACATGTGTAGCAAAAAGGGAAAAAGCATAAATTTAAAGAAAAAACTAGTAAATTTTGTTGTGGTTCTCCTTTTGATGACTTACAGATTCCCCTGCCTCTTTCTCCTTTGCGGGCATGCTCTTTCACATTCCACACATACACTTTTTGTCCTTGCATATGAGACATCTACCACAGACCTTTCTTGATCTATTTCTAAGAATCAGACTGAAAAGTGTTTTAGCCCACACTGTAGGCAGCATTTTCTTACTGGGTGGGGGGGTTTCTGTTCTAATAATTGTATTGTGTTTATTTAAACTAGGGTTGTTTTTAATTCATCACTTTTTCTTAGCGACTAAGACAGAAAAATAAGGTTTAACAATGTAAACAACTTGGAACTACAGCGATATAAAGCGTAGATGCCAAAATTATATAAGAAAAACATTGTTAATTACTAGAAAAATAAAATTATGGGAAACCAACAGGAAATAAAAAGTCAGTAAGAAACACAGCTGAGAAGTCTTCAGCACTAGGAAGACTGCCTGCTTTACCTTTATGCACATTACGTGTCTTGCTCATTCTCAAGAAGAAAAGAATCTGATAGGAACAAAAATATGGACACACCCTGTTCTTTTTATTGTGCTTTGCTTTACTGGGCTGTGAATATATTATGTTTATTTATTTATTTTATAAATGAAGATTTGTTGCAACCCTGCATTGAACAACTTCATGGGATTCAATTTGTTCCACTGGCATCTACTCACTTCATGTCTTTCCATCACATTTTGATAATTCTCACAATATTTCAAACTTTTTATAACATATGTCATGCTGATCTGTGATCAGGGATCATTGATGTTATTATTGCTATTATTTCGGGACCCCATGAACCATGCCCATATAAAACAGCTAATAGATAAATGCCGTATGTATTCTGTTTCACTGACGAGCCTTTATTCCTTCTCTCCCTATTCCTTGAGTCAAAGGTTTACCCCTTAATAGAGACACAACAATGTTGAAATGAGACCAATAACCCTAGAATGTTCGAGTGAAAAGAAGAATCCTTTGTCTTTCACTTTAAATGAAAAGCTGGAAATAATTAAGCTTACTGAGGAAGGCATGTTAAAAGATGAGATAAGGTGAAAACTAACCTCTTGTACCAAATGGTCAGCTAAGTTGTGAATGCAAAGGAAAAGTTCTTGAAGGAAATTAAAAGAGCGACTCTAGTGAACAGTCTTAAGAAAGTAAAAGTCTTATTTTTGATGTGGAGAAAGTTTTAGTGGCCTGGATGGAAGATCAAACCAGCCACAACTTTCCTTTAAGTCAAAATGTAATCCAGAATGAAGTTCTAACTTTCTTCAATGCTCTGACTTCCCAAAGATGTGAAGAAGATTCAGGGAAAATGTTTAAAGCTTGCAAAGATTGTTTCCTGGGGGTTAGGGATAGAAGCTCTGTCTCTAAGATAAAAGTGCAAGGTGAAGCAGCACCAACTGCTGCTGTAGACTCTGCAGTAAGTTATCCATAAGGTCTAGCTGAGATAACTGATAAAGGTGGCTACGCTAAACAATAGACTTTCAATGCAGATAAAACAGCAGTGCCTGCTAGGACTGCTCATCTTCACAACCTCAAAGGAGAAGCTGATTCTTTTGTTAGGTGCTAATGCACCTGCTGAGTTTAAGGTGTAGACAATATTCATTTACCGTTCTGAAAACTCTAAGGTCCTTAAGAATTATGCTAAATATCCTCTCCTTGTGCTGTATAAATGAACAAGAAAGACTGGATAACAGCACAACTGTTACACATGTTTCTTGACTAATACAATGACTATTTTAAGCTCACTGATGAGACCTACTGTAAAAAAAGATTAAAAAAAATTACTGCTTCTTGACAATGTACATGATCATGTAAGAGCTCCAATGGAGATGTGCATATAGATTAATGCTGTTTTCATGCCTGCTAACAAAACATCAGTTCTGCAGCCATGGATAAAGGAGTAAAATTAATTTTAAAATATTATTATTTAAGAAATACATTTTGTAATTCTGTATCTGTATATGTGGCAATTTGGCTTAAGGATCTGGGAAAAATAAATTGACAATCTTCTGGAAATGATTCAACATTGTAGACAACACTTAAACATATTTGTGATTCGTGAGTGGAGGTCAAAATATCAACATTAATAGCAGTATAGGAGAAGTGGATTCTAATCTTCATGGATGATTCTGAAGCATTTAAACCTTTAGTGGAGAAAGTGCAGATATGATGCAAATAGCAATAGAATTAGAAGTAGAGGGTGAAGATACGACTGAATTGTTGCAATCTTAGGATAAATCTTACACTGAGGAGGTTCTTCTTATGGATGGACAAAGAGAGTGGTTTGTTGAGATGAAATCTGCTCCTGGTGAGGATGCTGTGGACATTGTTGAAATGAAAACAAAGGATCTAGACTATTACATAAACTTAGCTGCAAAAGCAGAGGTAGGATTCTAGAGAGATTGACTCCAATTTTGAAAGAAGTTTTACAATGTGGAAAATACTATTAATGATGCTCCATGCTATTGAGAAACCTTTCATCCAAGAAGAGTCAATCAATGTAGCAGATGTCTTGTCTGTCCCATTTAAAGAAATTTCAACAGCCTTTTCAACCTTCAGCACCCACAACATTGATCACTCAGCAGCTGTCAACACTGAGACAAGTCTCTCAATCATCAAAAAGGTTATGACTTGTTGAAGGTTCAGAAGATTACTAGTGTTTTTAGCAATAAAGTATTTTTTAATTGAAGTGTATATACTTTTTAAAAGATGCAATATCATCTTACACTCAATAGACTGCAGTATATTGTAAACATAATTTGATATGCATTGAGAAATCAAAATATTCCTTTGACTAGCTTCATTGTGATATTGACTTTTTTGCAGTGTCTAGAAATGAACTTACAATATCGTGAAGGTTACTTGTATTAAGAGCACCTAGAAATAGGTGGTCTAAACTCTTATAATTTTGTTCTCCCAGAAAAGCTGCTGAACAGTCTGAGTGAAAAATATTTAGTTTGATACGAAAAATGTGCTGCTAAAACACATTAATAAGCTACGAAAACCCAATAGTTTGATCCAATTTAACTACTGACTGTATTTTAGGAAATGAAGACATTGCTAAATTCATTTTGTTATCAAATAAATTATTTGTGATATAAAATTATTTAGTTGTGATGTGATGTAAAATATTTATTTGTGTAAGATAATTTAAGTCAATTACAGAAAAGTAGTGAAGACCAAGAGGCAACCCAAATACTTCATTGTAGGCATAACTGACTAGTTTTAATAGAAGCAGACAGAAACACAGACATGCTTTGACCCTTCATGACATTACTCTTGTGCTGTGCATGGTCCTGGGGGAAAAGACAACCCTTGCTGGGAGTTGACATATAATATAAGCGTGATTGGTTCTTTATAGAACCTAACTTTGGTTGGAACGCCACGAGATAACATGACTCAGTGTGGCTGAAGGGCCTTTGGGCTAGAAAACCAAGAAATAAACTTTCAGCTCTTTTTGTATGTTCGTTCTCAGCACTGAACTCTCAGTACATTTTTCAGGATGTCGTCTTGTTTTCTAATTGTAGCCGAAATAATATTTTCAAGCAGATCAACAGTTATGTTGTTTCTTATACATCACATTCTATTATTACAGGAATTAGGTTTTCTTGAAAATAAAAGGATAAGAAAGCAATTTTAACTTTCATTTTTTTCTCCCACATGTATTTTTTGCCCCAGAAATGAATTTCAATATCTTTCTGAAGAAGCATGGGTTTTAATTATTTTCTCAGGGACTGACAATTCCAATTTCCCAGACGATAAATTAAATGTGTAATGCGCCATAATATATCACATTTCATTATATGCAACTATATAATACCCATGTGAAAGTTATTCCCTGGAAACCGACTACTAAAGTACCAGTCAGTACCCTGCTAGTCTAATACACAAAATGGCACTTTAGTATACAGAAATGGTTAACAAAACATCAAAAACTATGTAATTTACTTTTTGGAAATAGTTTAAAAATACCAAATTCTTTATAGATTTCAAAGCAATTGCAAAAGAGTTATTATTTTGTTCTCACGAAAAACCCAAGGGATAGCTATTGCTGTCTCCATTTTACAAAAAAAGATATCACAGTAGCAAAAGATTTTCTTTTAGTAATGTATCCTGGGCTGTTAAGTGGTAGGGCTGGACATTCTACACAGATTTTGTGAAGCTAAGTATTAGTCTCCATATTACAGATCCTTGTAGATTTGGACATACAAAGCTAATTACATCACTGAGAAAAGGAAATATTCTCAGTCTAAGATATTAAACCAGAAGCTCCTATTGCATAATCTAGGAAATGAAAAACAGAAATACCTTAGAGTATTTTAAATTCACATATACAAATATAGTAACTGAATGAAAATAAAATACGTGTGGTCAAATAGGTTATAAATTACATTTTTCTTTCTGAAGGACTTCAGGAAAAAAAAAATATGATAGTTACCAGGACAAGTATTTCCCTAATAGTACAGCAGACGTTTTCTTTCTAGTGACATGCGTGAGTGGGTGGTGAGTATTTCAGATCAGAACATTGAGTTCTTGTGAACAAAGAATATATAATGACTGGATTTAATTTCTCTTTTTCTCTCTGTCTCTCTCCTCTCTCTCTTTCTCTCTCTGATTCTCTGCTAAGCTTGACCATTATACAGCCTTTTAGAACTAAATGACAGTGCCGCCCTCCACTTTAAAACATTAAACAAAACTAAATACAGGATAAGCCCTAGATATAGAAACCCACTATAAAAAAAAAAAAAAAAAAAAAAAAAAAAAAAAAAACACATTTCTTTATGCTTTCTTTGGGGAATAATTTCAAAATGCTTAATCAAACAAATGATCAAATATTTTCTCTTTTTTGAGGACGGGACAAGATGGATAAGAAAATGCAGTTTTGCACAAGTCCTAACAAGATATTCCTTCTCTTGGATGATATTTAAGGACAGTGCATGGGAGATTCTGGAAAAGGATATGTAATGTCAGGAACAGTTCGGCCTTTTCACAGGAAGCTAAGTTCAATATACAAGTATAAGCAAAGAAAAACACAGGTTGGTTTTTTCTCTTGTTTGAGTAATATACACAATAAAACAAACATTCACATTACAGCCCATATAGCCTATGGCTAGGAGTGAGAGTTACAAGAAATACCCGTATAGCTCAATAAAGGAACACCTGCGTGGAAAGGGCGTGGAGAGGGATTCAGCTCTCCTAACAAGCACGAGAGCTCGCGAGATGAGAGCAGTGGTGAATTGGCAGTCTCTACACCTGTGGTGTTGAGAGGCACGAGATCAGTCTTTTTTTTTTTTTTTTTTTAAATACATGTATTTTATTATTCTTCATTACATTATTCCCTCCCCACCCCCCAGTGGTAAGACAGAATTTATTTACAGAAAAGAATACAGAAAACACTAAAGTTCCTGGTAGAGGGAGAGAATTCAAGTGGGGAGAGAGAAACTCTCTCCGTTTCTCTCCCGGTCTTTCTCTGTCTCCTCCTTTAGGCCTTTAGTCTCAGGGTATATATAGGTGTATGGGTTCCTTGGCCAGGAAATGAATGAATACAGTCTCTTCCACTGGGGGCAAAGTGAATGAACGTATCAATGAATGGATACAATCCATTCATGGAGTTGAGGCCTAGGAAATTCACAAGAAATTGACCTAGGCATAGGAAATGGGGGTTCCACATTTAGTCCCAAGTGTAAAGTGAAGGAGACACCAAGGCACAGGTGTCTCCTCAGCAGTTGTCCAGCCTTTTTGGCTATTGGAGCTACTGGTGGGGGTTGGAGGTCCCCCTCCTTGCCTGTCATCCAGCCCACTGGCTCTTCAGCTGGTTGCTGCAGCACCAACACCACCAAGGAGGAGGTGGCAGGTCCACCAGCTCCGCTGAGCTGGCTAGGGCACCAAATGTCCTGCATCAATTCTCCCTCTCTGAGTAGAAATTCTAACTGCTGTTAGGGAAAAGGGGCGAAGACTCGATCTAACTGCTTCCTGCTGAATCAGGCGATGATAGAAGGGGGCAGTTAGGGTTTCTCCGGAGGGAGAGTGGTACAGGGGTTCATGGACTGGGACCATCTTTATTGCATGTCCATAAACCCCTGTATCACTCTCTCTCCGGAGATCAGTCTTATATTAGGCTAGAGGAGCAGGCAGTCGGGAGCATGCGCATTCTAACCTCACGGACCCACTTACTCTGACTCTGTCTCCTCTCCTGCCTGCAGAACGCCAGCACGGCGTCTCTCTGCTGAAGATTACTAAGCTCTACTAAAAACTAAGATCTATCTTTCTAAGAAGACTGCTTTACTCTGTCTATAACTCTTTCTCTCTCCTGCTCAAGTAGATAGCCCTCAGGCACCGAAGAGAAACTGAACCTGAGCAAAGTAACTTAGCGGTCCGCGTCGGGAACCTAGTTGAGCTGGGCCCTGGCAAGTGGTGTCAGAAGTGACCTGTGCCACATTCACTTTGAGGCTGCCTGTTTTTTTGAGCAAATAAAGCATACCTTTTGTTTTTTAACGTAGGGTCTTCATATTCCATAGAAGTCATAGCAGCATTTCAGTTCAAGTTCATAGACTTTTGAGTTGTCATTTCCTATCACAAGTACTGAGTAGCATGGTTAAATCCTTGCTTAGTATATATAGAATATGCATATAAATACGTGTGAGGTATGACAATTAAGTTCTCAAACTCGCCCTAGAAAAAGTGCTGTATACCTCATTGCTGAATAGCACTGTGATTACCTTCGAAGCACCCCCGTTGGAAAGCTATTCACCAATGCCAAAACCTAGTCCACCCTTCAGAGCAATTTTGGAACTCTTTCTCTGAAACATTCATTAAAGGTATTGTTGTATTACCTTTGATGTCGTAAATGTTATTCAATGTCCTCCTTTCAATATTGTCTTCATCATGGGAGGGGCCGATCAAGTGAAGGTGTTCAATACAATAATTGGTTTACTGGCTAAAAACTTCCTCACAGACAGTGCTCTGTTGGTCCAGATTTTCAGTTAAGATTTTCCTGACTCCACCAACGTTTACTTGCTTTTCACACTCAGGCGATGATTTTGATGCATAATTTGACAAACCTTTGCAATTTTCCTTCAATTCTGCACATTACTGGCTTCTTTGACTTCTCTTTATCAATGGCATTTTCTCTTCTCTCAGAAAAGAGTTTAATCCATGTGTACGCTGCTGTTTTCTCCATGGCATTATCCCCATAAGCTTAGACTAACATGTCCCTAATTTCACGTCCACTCTTGCCATGTTTAACAAGAAATTTAATGTCTCTTGTTTGACCTAATACAAGTTCCAACATCCTGGCAACAGCACACAAAAGCACACAGCAACAGTAATGAACATCACTCAGCAAGATACTAACTCCACATGTTGGTGTGAATACAAGTGTGGGACACTGATATACCAAGGCTGGGGAACCTTACCTACATGCTGGTACAGTGGTGCCAACAAAATCACGTGGTGGCAAGTTTGCAAATCTAACTGTCAGAACTTGTGTAAGTAACTCACATTCCATGTGCATCAGGTTCTCTTTCCGAGAAGTAGAAAAATCAAAGCTACATTGTAGAATTAATTGGAGGATTAGTTGGTAATATTAAATGAAGTTTTTGACCTATTTCTGACAATTTCAGAGAGTGTCCAAACTGAGGAGCTAAGCGTTAATTGATGAAAATTGTTGGAAAAAGAAGTTAAAAGGGGCTAGAAGAAATATATGTTTGGTACTTGGTAAAAAGCTTCCAAAAATTAGAAGTACCGTGCTTCACTCATCACCCACTTTTAAGTTTATGTGGACAGGACTGCACCATTCAGTAACTATGAGAGGAAAACATTACTTTGACTTGAAAACGACTTATCAGAGTCCTCTGCATTTATACCTCTTGCTTTCTCTGAGAGTGAGGGATTTTCTTTCATTTGAAGACCAGTTTAGGGAGTTTCGAGAAATTAATGAGATGAGGAAGGGTGGTGTATTAGGAGAAAAGACTGAGAAAAGACTCCACTCCAGAAAGATACTTCTTTAGCTGATAAATCTTGTCTGTTTCTGTATCGGTGTTGGGAAGAAGTGTGGTGAAAGGGATTTGGTGATGAGGTTCTTCAGATTCTGAAATGAGGCCCCTTGACCAAATCCAAAGTTCACAAAAGGTATCCCTTTATTAAAAAATTTCTTCTGTAAAATTTAGATACAATCGGAAGCCTGCCCTCAAGGATCCAGAAAACCAGAAGGGGCCTGCAGTCAGCTGGTTCCCCACCCTTTGATCAAGGCAAACAGACTTTTGCCTTGGTCTGAAAATGTCTCATGCTTGACTTTTGGTTGGATTCACCTACAGTGGCACAGTAAAGAAAATGTTGCAGGAGCAGATCACATTGTGTTTCTGTGCCCCTCTAAAGGAAACAAAAGCTGTGTTTCCAGTGATCAACCTGAAAGGGCATCACCTTTGTAAGAAAATGGCAGTGCTGGAGTTCTTCACTGAAGAGGAAATAGCTTATATAATATTGTCAATGGACTCCATGAAAGTGTAAAAGCAGCCTCTGGCACACTTCCCACAGAGAATATCCCAATGCTACATTACAACTACACCAGCCAAACAGCACCTTCTCCGCCTCCTTGTGCAATCTCCCCTGCCATTTCTCCATCGCCAGGGAAGCCAGAGGCAGTGCAGACTAGTGGGGACAAACAGTGGAAGTGCCAAGAATGATGCTGCATCGTTCCCCTGCTGCTCTGGGGAATTCTCAGACCACACTCCATCCAGAGAGGAGTCCTGCTTAAAATGACCGATAACCTATACTGGTGATATTAATCTCAGCTAGACTTTTTTAATATCTGGAAATGAGTTTTCTAATATCTGAAAGTAACCAAGAATAATTCTGCATCTAAAAATACTGCTGGGGACAAGAACACAATTTAAAGGGAGACGTGAGAAAGGAATAGGATTTTCATACACTGAACTCCATTGAACTCTGCTTTGTATGATATCAGTATTCTATTATCAATTATATCCTCAACATATCACTCAAATTTGTCTTTCTGTCTCCATACCCACTGATATCAGTTTAGTCCAAACCACCCGTTGGTTTCCGTTTCTGATTTAGTCTTTCCCACTCCTATCGTTTCTCCTTCCTCAGTTTTTCTACACTAAGAAAGAAAAATGATCTCTCAGAAAATGATTTAGGTCAAATTTGACCCCTTTTCTTTAATATTTCAATGGATCACTTCTACATTAAGTACTAAATCACAAAATCTAGATTCTTTCCCTTAGCCTACATGATCTGTCCTCCACATATTTCTCCAGCTTCTCTTCACTTATCTCTTTCATCACTGTGTCACAGACTGCCTAATCTCCCATCATCATTTTCTGGGTGTTGAAAGCTCTTTCCTGTATACAATTCCCAGGTGCCTTTCCTGCATCCCCACAGTAAGCCAATTTATCTAATTTATCTCATTTCACATTCTCTTTCTTGCATAGAACTCTGTATGAATTTTTTACATCTCAGTCAATTATTTTCTCCTTAATAGAATTGATTTAAAACTCATAACTACATTATCCAAAATATTACTTACATGTTTAATTTTTTACTGTTGATTTCTTCTCTAAAACACTGTGTCCCCATGTGTCAAACAATATCTGCATATGGTGGATGTTTGAATATTTGTGGAATAGATTATCATATGATTGTCACCATCATCTATGTAGATCATCATCTATGTAGATCCTAACAAAAGATATAAAATGAAAATATATGTGAAAAGCTTACTACTTACTTCCTATTTATGCCTTTGTGAACTTGGACTGTTTATGTCAATAATAATCTAAGTTTGTAAATGTGCTACGTGTGAAGTTGAACATATTTAATCAACATCTTGGCTTTTCCATCTGTCAAATAAGATGACAACAATATTTGACCAAACAGTTAATGTACTAAGTGAAATAAAATATTTTAAAAGCCTAAGACTTGAAGTTCATAGAATTCTGTTATTATGTTAAAACTCCTCCCTCTTCTCCAAAACTACAAAAACACAATATATTTAAAAGTCATATGGATTATATATCCATTATTCAAACTTATAACTAAATACATACCTCTGTTTATTAGAACTAACTACTGAAATACAATCTAGTACATGAACATAGGCAAGTGAACATAGGCAAGAAATAATTTTTTAAGAGATCCTAAACCTCAACTAGGATTTGAAAAATAAATGTCCAAAATCTGGCTATAATACTAGTACTAGTATAGATGACCAATAATAATATTATTAAGAAATTAATTCACTTTTGATAAAGCAAATTATATCAAAGCATTAAATTGGCATTAGTATAAATATGCTTATGATCTTTTAAGATATTAAATCTTTACTTAGATATTTTATAAAGATGTAGACTGAATCAGAAAGTTTAGATTGGGGCTAAGAATTATGTGTTTTATTTTAAGCTATCAACTTATATTAATGCTGTTGGTCTGAGAACCACATTTACCATTGCAAGTCTTTTGAATGAAGTGACAGATGAGCATAACAAGAAGCAAATTAGAAGTTCTGGAAATGAAGATAATTGACTATGACATCATCAAAACAGGAGTCTTTAGGTTGTACAAAGCCCAAGACTTTGTACAAAGCCCAAAATTCACATTGAGGCAGTCAGATTCAGCCCACAAAGATAATAAGAGAAAAAATATAAAAGTTAAAAGACAGAAAGCACATATTAAATCCTCCAGAAAATGCATCCTCATCTAAAGTATCATTGTGAAACAGCAGCATGAGAAAGAAAAAGAAAATTTCTAATGACTCAGTAAGAATAAAGATATCGCTTTTAAAGAATAACCCTCACCAGACCAAATAGACTTATCCATAGCAACAAAAAAGAAGGTGTAAAAAGAATGCCTGCAAAGCCCCGAAGCAAAGTAGGTACATTGCAAGAATTTTATACACAGATAAACTTCAGTCATGCACAAAAAGCAAAGGCTTTTATAGATATAAAATCCAAAGAGTCTAATACCCATCAATCCACAATTAGGCAATCATCAAAGGACGTACTTCATTGAGAAGAAGAATACAGAATGAAAAAAGTCAGATGTAACACAGGTGTGGGTCAAGAAAATTGTTAAAACGATTGTTCATTTTAAATATATATATCAGATTTTTAAATGGGCAGTAGTAAACAGAATATCATGTGAGAAATAATACAATATTAAAAGTTAAATAAGAGTTAATGTAACACTGGGGATGCAAAAAAAAAGCTATATACTTTTTAAGAGATGTTATCTGTGTATTACTTTTCCAAGTTGAATCGAGTTATGGTAGCAGTGTGTGGTATGATCAGTTCACTCAAAATAGAGCATTAATCAAATGAATACTAGTGTCACCATGAGATTTGTAGGACAGTCAAAGAAATTGGTGAAGAATGGCTTCCAGTCTAGGGGGACAAGACCGTTTTGAAGCGATATTTGAAATGTGAGAATGTTGTTCAAGTACAACCACAAAAGAGTTATGCGTATGGGGGACACGGTGTACCCTAGAAAACCAGCTACACTGGGGTTACGTTGGGAAGAAATTGCAATGACATGCCCAGAGATACAAGTAGACACTTTGGACCAAGCTGCTAAAAAAGTAGCTCCCGGCAATGAAAGAGTGTGGATGGTGATGGGAAACCACTGTGAGCACTTCTTGTTGAAGAGTGCATGTGGGAATACTTAAGAAGAGAGTCATATCTCGATGTGCTTGCATTACTAGTAATAATGATTTTACAAGCTTGGAACCAATATTCAATTACTAGTTGTGAGGAGGTTAGAAATTAAATTAGGAATAGGATTGCAGAGAATGAACAAAGGGAAAACAGTAATAGGAGGAACTGACTCAAAAGAAATTTCCTGGCTTTGAGTACAAATCTTCAGACTTCATCACTTTCTTATTCTGAAGCCTGGCTTAGTGAATATCCCCTACCCCCCTAGAACTGCTAGGAGACTGAGGCTGCAGGCCTGGTGGCTGTCCTCTGCCAGCGTGGGGCCGTGTGCTCCGAGAGAGTGCTTTGGGGGAAGTTAAGGATGTAAAATTTTAAACTTGTTGAAGATAGCGAGAATTGCTCCGGACTAGATAAGGAAATGAACTATCTCTTTTCTTCTGTCCCCTTAGTTTGGCCAGAGGAGTCTATCTATCTGGACACAAGGCTTCAGTGTATTAAAACATCACATCTGTGATGTGTGACCGTGGGTTGCTAGGATTTTTTTCTTGACATCAAACTCCTAATTGTTCATCTTTTCCAGACTCTGTGTTAAGATCATAAATACCTTAAAACAATAAAAAGTAGCAAGTAAATCCATACAATTAACATAATTAGTTGAAGAAATAGTCTAGTTAGTAGAAATGCAAGTGCAGCAACAACCACGATGGGACGCTTTGCCTTGCCTTCATGAGACGCATGCTTGTTACACTGTTGGAGGAAATAAATAACAGCGCTAGCCTGGTACGAGGGGTAGCATACTGGAAGCCTCACCAAGAAGAGTGTGCCACCTCCCAAATGCCCTCTGCTCTTAAAAACCATCTCTTTGTCTTGTCTATTATTTTTTATATTTTTCCTAATAATTTTCCATCAGTCTTGCTTGCCCCGCCAAGCCACTAGGAAGAAGACCCCCAGCTTGTAGGGGTGGGTTCCCTCACATCTGCTAATTGCAGAAGTCAAACATGACCTGTATTCAGTTTTTCATATTGTTGTATACTGGGTATTACAATTATGTTTGTTCTTTTTGGCATTCTCTGTATGTATATATAGTTTTCTGCAAGATTTTTTTCAAAATGTTTATTACAGGTACATTATATTCATAAATGTATAACAAGAAAGAATGAAATTATATTAACTAAATGTTTTTATTTAAGAAAATGGAAAAATATGCAGAGTAAACAGTAAAGTAAGAGAAAACATAATAAAGGTTAGACATTAATAAAACAAATATCAAAAAGAAAAGGAGCTATAGAGATATTCAAAAAACAAAATTTGGTTCTTTTAAAAAACTAAGAATACAAGATGCTCTAGCAAGGCAAAGTAGGAACCAAGAATTATGCACAAAGAAGCAACATAGAATGCAGATTGTTGGAAGCTATTTAAAAATCTTAGGATTATAATAACATTAAGAAAACATATATTAAAAAGAATAATATAGATTACATTTTAGAAAATACATTTTCAATTGATATAAGAAACATAGAAGAGCCTTTATTCGATTTAGTTGCCAATGATAGCTTTTAAAAATGTTTTAGAAAAAAATTTGTTCCATATAGTCTAATAGATTTTTAAGCAAACCTTTCTACAACAGACAACGGTTATCTTATTCAAGCTGTCCAGAGACTAAAAGAAGAGGTAATACAGCCAGCACATTTTATGTGATTTCTGGAACCTCAGTTTTTAAAACTAGATAAGAAAAGTACAAGAAATTTAATTTGCTGAGCACAAAGCATTGATACATTGTTACCCAAGTACAACCTGCATTGTTTGTGTATAAATACAGCACATTTAAATATGTTTTGTTCTAGCAATAAAAATGTGTTTTAATATCAAAAATTTAACAGTGCAAGGGATATATCTTAACAAATAGCAAGACAATCTCCTTTGTTGCTTGGAAATATCTGACAAAAATTCAGCACCCACTTATGAATAAGTACAACATACAGAAGCAAAAAGTAAATCACAAATTAAAGGTTCCTAACATGATACAAAGGTAGTTGTTAAAAACCTCCATCAAATATTATTTTATCTTTATTCATGAAACGGCAGAAATATTACAGAGACTAGTAATAGTTTTCAATTCAAACTGAAAGTGATCTCTGCTAGCACTTTATAATGCCCTTGTAATGAAATAGACATTGACACAGTACACAGTTTCCGCTCACCCCACAATAGCTGGATAAATAAGCTGTATTATTTTAGAGACACATCAATTCTACTTATTTTACTCTCCAATTTTGCCAGATTAATTGAACTTTTTCAGTTAGCAAACTACTGAGCTTTAACGATAAAAAACATTAAAAGGAGGAAAGAAAAAGCTTTTATTTATAGAAAATGCAGGTTAAAAATTTAGGAAAAATTGTTAAAATAGAAAAAACACAATTTAACAATCATCATAGTGAAAACTATGGGTAAATGATAAGTTGATATGAAGTCACAAGATCATAGATAAGGTGACATTCAAAGGTCCAAATTTATTGGACTTGGGGATTGCTATTTAATAACCAAAGGAACAAAAAGCTAATTTTACAATTGACCTATTTAGACAAAATACTAATTGAATCAAACTATCAAGCTTAATGTCATCAGTTATGGAAGCACTAAGTTACTAAAATTACTAAGTTAGCTATTTATTCTTCTTAAACATTGTATTTTATTATAATAAAGAGTAATGGCTTTTCTCTCTAAATGATTGGTTTTTATGGATTTATATAAAAATGATAGAAGATATAAAGTGACATTAAAAAGTGTTTGTTTTCAACAACAAATGTAGCTTGTTAGAAATGAACATCAAGAAAATAACATTTTCTTTTCTTTTTATATAACTGTTTTATCTACTAGTAAAGGATTAAAAGTTATGGTTTCATATATTGACAATAAGAATTTAGACTTTATTAAAAAATTAGAAGAAGTAGTAAATTATTAGGTCATTTATGTAACACAAATGTTACATAGATTTGGTAAATACTAAATAAATAAGTAGACATTGGCAATGTCTTCAATATATTTATTAAGTTCTCTGAACTTTTCACTTGTATAAACCCCCTTTGTGGGACTTAAATTTTCCATCTAGTAGAGTTGATGTGGTTCTAAAATAATATTCTAGCAATTAAAATTTAGCCAATGTATTTTGAAATTTGCAACTATAATTTAACGTATTCTGTAAATCTTTTGTTCTATTTGAAGTTTATAATATAATAGCTTGGTCCAGATAAGAACTTTAAAATTACAAAAAAGGTAAGTTAGTAAAGAATATTTTATTTTTTCCTCCAGCCCACTAACCCATTGTGTCTACTTTTAATATGATATTTTAAATTCTTATATGCAAAGATAGTGTTGGATCTCAGATTATGGTTTAATCTAGAATGATATGTCAATCAGAAAATTTTCACTTTTGTAAACAAATAGTAGGATGAAAAAAAATAATTCAGCTTTTTATGCCTAGTGACACAGTTGGAAATTGCAATAAAAAAAAGGACATAATGTGACATTTCTCTAATAACAAAGTTAAATCACATTCTTATAGAGGGTGCTAGCATATATTTTATGCACCAAAAGAAAAACAATTCTCTGTCTGGTGGTGATTTCACAAGACAATGCATCTAATGTTTAGTATATGTGCTATAATGTTTGTATAAGGTATTGGATCTAATTTTTATCTAATTTCCAGAAGTATAAGGAAGGATATGAACTCTCATGCTGATAGGGAACTCTCTTAAGAAATAGGACTTGGAATGCCATTCTTCATCCTGAATTGTTCTGTTCACGCTGAAGTACCAAGTGCAGCCTGGGGCAAGTATCTGATAGTGTAATATTTTGGAGTATATATTTCAAATTTATTGAAACATGATATTAGTGACACATGCTGATGGCCTGAGATAAGGTAAAGCAATGTGTGTGACAGCAAATTTCATGAAAAGAGAGCCAGGATTCATAGCCATATGTTTGAAAAATGGTGTCTTCAGATGGGAGGGAGGGATTGTTGTCCACCTGGTGGACTGAACTAATGGGCATAGGTCCCCCACGTTGAAAACTATATAATTTCTAGTAATAAATGTTTAACATTATCATTAAGCTCAAAAAAACATGAAAATGGAATCAATCCCATGTCATACATAAAGAGAGAATAAAGTTCAATTGTTAGATCCAAATGTTTTAATTGGTTTTAAAAAGTGATCCATTCATAAATCCCTGTAAAGAAGATGGCTACTCCACAAACGCTCACATTTAGCTAGAGACAGATGAAATTGAGCTTCTTGAATAAAATTGTTATTGAGAAAGTGCGAGCTCGACCTCACAATGAGACCATAGATTTTTATCTCAATATTTCGGATAGGAAGTAAGGAAGCAGGAACCTTGTAAGGGTATGAGTCTATGTTTAAAACATCAAGAATTTATAGAAACTACAAGTGAAAATAATTTTAAAATGTGGTCTAAATTTATACAACCCATATGGTTTACAAAACATAAATAAAATATTTTACTGGGAGTTTGCATGCCGGTTCTTTCAAATACAACAGAAAACAACTCCCGTGGTATGTTAAATAACTGACAAAGAACTAGAGACAATATGAAAGAGACTTTAAAATAAGCATCAATGAGGTGTTCACAGTGAAAAGTGAACCGGAAACTCTGAGGAGAAGAGACATGAAAAAAGACATATTAAGAACCAAGAATTCAATTATTCAGTTATTAAATTAAACATATAGCTAACACACAGGTAAATCAAACCAAAGGTAAGACATTCCCTATGAAAGAAGAAATGAATTGCAAGTAAGATAGAGAACCCGAGGAAAGGAAGGCAAATCTTGGAATTAGGCCTGACAACACAATCCCATGAGATGTTTTAGTCTATGTGTACAGACTTTTCTTATGTATGCAATAGATAGATATTTTATAATACCTCTAAAATGTTTTACTCTTATGACTTAATTTCCCTTCATTTTCTTCACCACTTCACAAATTGCACATTTAAAAAATCTGTGCATTCCTATTGTGGATACTAAAGATGTAGGTCTATAAATGAACTTGAGCCTGCCCACCTTGACTGATGTCTTTTCATAGCCATCATCAGTTCTTTGAGATTTCTTTCCAAGTAGTTGCGTTGACAGGAGTAACTCATCACAGAGATTAGAAACAGAGAGAAAATCATGTAGCCCAAAATAGTAAGTGCTTTGAGTAATGTCAGACGAATCCTACTATTTACTCCAGGACGTTACATGGGACTGTGACTTTAGAAAAAGGGAATAGAGGACAGGAAATTATGAGTCCCATAAAAAATGATAGAGATCTGCACGGAAGCTTGAAGGACAAAATCTTCATATAAAAATGAGTTCCTATGGAGATTTTTACTCTTAGCATTTGACATACATAAACAGTGAAGAATATGTGAAATGTTGACAGAAAGAGGTAGCAACAAAGGTTTTACAGAAAGTAAAGGCAATGCTGAGAGCGATGGCAGTGAACCTGAAGTAGAAAGAATGAACATCACTATTATTATTTGATGCTGGGAGGAAAGATGTGGTGTCAGACTAGAAAGTGGGGGTAGAACGTAGAGACACACATAGTTTGAAATAAGGAATGCAGCTCTGAAAAGAAATCTGAAAACTTGAGATAAAATTAAAGGCTCGCCACAGAACATAGACTAAGAAACGCAAATAGCTAAAGAGATCTAGAGCTACAAAAATTTAAGGAGGACAAATCGTGCGATAAAGAGATGGGAATTAAAGAACTGACTCTGATGAACTAAAAGAGAATAGGAATTGAAGGCATGAGGGATTAATTTCAAATGCTGAGGTCTCACAATGAAGAAGAGTGAAAGACTAAGAAAGGAGTGTAGGGGAAGGTGTTAAAGCAAAAAATAAATGAATTTAATAGTTAGATGCCAATTTTTGTTCTCTAATATAGCGCTTTTTGGAATGATAGTCACATTTAAGTCTTTATGGTTAAAATGCCAATTGTCATTTGAAAATAAATTTTGTGAACATGGTTGCACCTAGCTGCTGGCGAGGCTAGAAAATTGCCTTCTTTCCTTCAGACCATTGTATTTTAGGTCTAACTATGATAAACTGACCGTTGGTATAACTAAAACAGATATTAATATGACAAGTGGGTTGGGATTTCTGTAATGACAGAAATCTAAAATACGTGCCATTGGCATAGTAGTCAGGCAGTATGAACCCTTAATGTTCCCTTTGATTATTTATAAAGCAGAACACAGGGCTGTTGAAACAGTACGTCTAAGGAAACACATGTGAAGACCCATAATGTGAATGGCTATCAGCTAATTCTTGTTACTTATCCAAAGTACTATACTAAGTAGATAATTCCAGGCAAGTTTTGAGTTGCTTTTAAAACAAGATAAAAAAAAAAATCTAGAAATCTAGACCTTTACAGGATTGGAATATCTAACTCAATTTTTTTTAATGTCCTTAAATAGGAAATTAGAAATATCACTACTAAAACATTTATTTAGACTTCTAATTAAGATTCCTTAGCCATAAGAAAGATATCTAAATTGTAGCAAATATATTAGGAGTATCATTTTTTTTACTCCAGTATATTGTATCAGAGATCTCAGGTTATCACCATTAAATAAGTTAGGGAGGTGTGGGCACTTAAGAGCGTTAAGTCAGGCTTAGAAAATGTTTTCTTCAACACTGTGATTTGTTTGCAGCCTACTGGGACAGAGGAGAAGCAAATAAACCATGAGTCTAATCAATTTTGGGGAGAGCAATTACAAAAATATCATAAGATTGACCTAAAAATCTGATCATTTGTCTCAAAAACAATTCTCAGGCTCCCAGAATCACACTGCCAAAAGTAGTTTGCAGAACTATACAATCCCCAAGGAGAATACAAATTCTGCCTTCAAGTGTGGCCACAAAGCAAATAAACACAGTGGAGATACTCCCAGGACACAAAGCCATATGCCAAGAAAGATAGGAAAAGATAATTTTTTTACCACAGATCAGAATCTGAGTGTGAATAATGAATTTATTCAACCTTCAACAAAGTCGGGCTTTATCATTTCTTCCCTGAAGGATATCATAATTACTGTGGGCTCACTGATCTATTGCCCATTCTATCTTCTGAATGAATAATATTTTCACATAGTTATTTTGTTCTTGTTCCACCATATGTTGTTTCCATTAGCAACTTTAGACCTAGAAAGAGGGCTGCTTCTTTGGACTCCATGTTTTGGAAAACCTGAATTATTTCCTTCTCAGCATCCAGGTGAGAGTTGCAGGGACCAAGTGGCTGTAATGCCCAGATGGGGCCCATGCTCCACTACGAGGCCACACACTGGATACTTGGCAGTTCAGAGTACCCTGCTCAAAAAGCTGTTTATCTATTTGCACCTTTTTCTCAGACATTTTTCCCATGCCATCATCCTGAGAGTTCCTGGCTCCCCTGTTGGTCTTAGCCTACATTGAAGAGCAGGCTAAAGGGCAGCTGTTCAGGGGAGGTACAAATGTGCTTTGAACCTGCATTCTTGAGTGTCACACAGCTGACCACATAAAGGGACATGAAGAGTAGAAAGAGCCATGGCTAAGAGTCAGGACTGGGAGGAATCTCTCCCTGTTTTGTCACATTCTGAGATAGAAAATCAAAGAATCTGAGAATTAGGAAATTGCCAAAGTAAGTGGATAGGAGTTACTTTATTTAACAATCTATTTGCCTGATTTATATTTTTAAATATTTAATTTGCTTTAGGGTCTTTATGCTGCTATAACAAAATACCATAACCAAGACGGCTTCTAAAGCAATAGAAATTTATTTTTCACAGCTCCGATTGCTAGAAAGTCCATGATCACAGTGCCACATGCGAGGGCCCATTTTCTCGTGATGGTACCTTCACTCTGTCCTCACATGGTGGCAGACCTAGCTCTTTGTAGTCTCTTGTCAGGCCACTAAACTCATCCTGGGGACACTGCCCTTATGATCCACTCACCGTGCAGAACCCCCACCTCTTAATGCCGTCACACTGGGGATGGGGCTTCAACCTAAGACTTTTGGAAGGACTCAAACCCTCACACCGTATCCAAGGTATATTGTATGTTAGCCTCCATGTGTAGCACCTCTATTACTTTCGGAACTACCTGAACATGTCTGTGTGAAGATGACTGTGAATGTCAAGCACAGTTATGGTTTTATTAATTTGTAAGGTGCTGGGTTGTAGGAACCTTGACCAGACCTCACAAAGCTGGATGACAGTAGCCATATATTCTTAGCTTTAGGATAAAACAGCAATAGGTTAAAAACATAGCTTTTGCCCTGTAGTGGTGGGGTAGGGGATTGAGTTCAATTTTTTTAAAGAAAGTATGCACTGATATTTGTCAGCCTTAGGAAGGACTCCAGCAATCTGCCTACTGTCCTACAAATCCATTCTCCTCCCCTTTTCTAGGAACCTGGCTGAAAAATGTTGAGCTACTTTTCTCATTCTCATGTCTATAGCCACGTTTGGCTTGCACACGAGTTCTCACCCATGAAACATGAAGCAAAATAAGGGATGTGATTATCTGAAAGGAGATTTCTGTGTGTGGTCTTCTCTTTTTGCTTCCTGCAGACTGCAATGTTAACGCAGGGAAGGTTTAGTATCTATCATGCTGGTGAAGATACCATGCGTGGGAATGTCGGAGCACTAAAATGGAAAGAAAATGGGTTCCTAAAAAAAAAAAAAATGATCAGTGCAATGATGCCTGCCTGCTCAGTCTGCCAGGCTGCAGGCCGTTTGGGATTTTTAAGTTGTTCCATGTGCATGAGATAAACTTAGACTTATGTAAGCTATCGTATTTTTCCAACAGTCTAGCCTTTATCCTAATAAAGCTGCTCAGAAAAGATATTGGAAAATTGTTACTTTTCAAAAGAGCATTGGGTAAATAGAATTATTATGTTAAAAATGCTCACTTCAGGGGGCCGCCTGTGGCTCAAAGGAGTAGGGCGTCAGCCCCATATGCCAGAGGTGATGGGTTCAAACCCAGCCCCGGCCAAAAAAAAAAAAAAGATAAAAAAAAAAATGCTCACTTCTCTTTAACTAGAATGGATAGACAACATGAACTGTGTGGATCTACTCAGTTATAACATTGTTGTAGCTCCTTTCGTGCCTATATGTAAGATATCAAATTTCTGAGAAGAGGCTGATTTACATAATCATATGAAACCTGGATATCTGTCAGAATAATGTCATATGTATAAGTATATAAAATAGTGTCTAAAACAAATAGCATAGGGTGTATATATGGATAGTATAAAGTATATAAAGCATATGGAAAAAAGAGTATACAGATTAACACTATATTACCCTCGATGTATTCATAAATGTGTAATATATATATATATATATATATATATATATATATATATATTTTTTTTTTTTTTTTTTTTTGAGGCAGAGCCTCAAGCTGTCACCCTGGATAGAGTGCTGTGGCATCACAGCTCACAGCAACCTCCAATTCCTGGGCTCAAGCGAGTCTCCTGCCTCTGCCTCCCAAGTAGCTGGGACTA